>CATIWK010192860.1:0-16817 GCA_949634005.1 Mallotus japonicus
CTATCTGCTTCCTTTCATACTTCCTCTGAGTTGATTCGAGCAACCCTAACTCCTTTTTTTTTTTTTTGGGAAATAGCAACCCTAACTCCATTGCTTACCACTGGTGGCTCAAATTGAAGCACACAATCTTGAGATCGAGCCCTATTGTTTTTTAGAAGATCTAGCCATGATTTGTTGTCATCACTATCATCGTTATTCTCCCGTCGGTCTCTGCTTTGAATTAGTGGTGATAGTATCAGATATTAGATCAACTTTAAATGATTCTACCCAATTTTCACCCTCTTGAAAAGATTTGGAAGTTGGGTTTGTTTGATAACATCTAATCTTTATTTACTAGTACTCTGTGCAGTTGGGTTTGTGGCTTATCATGTTGCTCGTAATTTTATGGTTCAGCTTCCCTCTTCTTCCTCTGATCGTTCTAATGCAGTGGTATTTTGGCGCAAGCTTTGGGCTCTCAACATTCCTGCCAAAGTAAAAAATTTTGTTTGGAGACTTCTTCATAGTTATTTGCCGTGCTTTCAGGTCCTCTCTGCTCGCCACATGCTTGTAGATAATTGATGCGTCTGCTATGGTTTTATGGGTGAATCTCCTGAGCATTTGTTTTTCAGATGTCCTTGGTCACGAAGTGTTTGGTTCTGCAGTCCACTATCTCTACGGCTGGCTAAGATTCCTTTCTCAAATATGTTTGAATTGATTAAATGCTTTCATAACCTACTTCCCCTTGATGCTTTTGAATTGTTTTTAATGCTGCTTTGGAAGATTTGGTTTTGTAGAAATCGTGTTGTTCATGGTCAGCAGGTTCAACATGCGCCAGTTGTTGGTGCTTCAGTTCACTCCCAGCTGCTTGCTTTTAAAGAAGCATCTGCCCAAACACCTATGAGACCCCATCAACCCAATTCTTCTAATACGTTTCTATTTAAATTAAATAAATATGCTTTATTCATGAATGATGCTTAATAAGTATCATGTGGTTACTCAATTGCTTAATTGCATTGGTTTTAGTTGTTTTTGTGCTGATGTTATTTGGGTTTGCTTATTTTGTTCCTATGTTGAAATTTGCATTGTTGATTTGTGTGATCATAGGTGTTGAATGGTTGTAGATGGGTGGTGGGTAATGGAGCTAAGATTTGATTCTGGAGGGACTGTTGGCTTGTGGATGAACCGCTTATGCATTTGGCTATTCAGGAGATCTCGGAGGGACAGCTCCTGAGGAAGACGAACGAGTGGGGGACAAAAGTTTTTTTTAATTCTTATTAATTAATTAATATTTTATGATTTGAATGGATTGGGGTTGCTTGTTGCTAGCATGTTATTTCACTTCACGCGCGACAGAGACACTGATCACACACACTCTACCAGCTAAGCAGACAGGTATTTATGTATCACGTTATAACCAAGTTCAGGTAGCAATCTGGCAAAAGTGAAAGTACAGGTAGCAAAATGACCAATCGTGACAAGTTCAGGGAGCTGCATATGTATTATGCCAAAAAATTATTAATTGGTTGAAAAGTACATTAATCTCATATCTATAAAAATAATATGTAAAAAAATTATTAATTGGTTGAACTTTATTTTTAACGGAAAACGAGAAGGAAAAATTAATATATAAAAAATTATTAATTGGTTGACCATTGCCTTTTTTTTAAATTTAAGAAATTGTTAATTAAGTACATTAATCTCAGATCTATCAAAATTCAAAAATAATATATAAGAAATTTTTAATTGGTTGAACCTCCACTCACTAAGACATTAAAAACCTTTTATACAATGTATTATCTTGATTATAAATTTAAGAAATTGTTAATTATGTACATTAATCTCCAAAAATAATATGTAAAAAATTATTAATTGGAATTGGTTGAACATTATTTTTAACAGAAAAACAAGAAGGAAAAAGTATAACAAGGAACGCCCACAGTGGCGCTTGAACCGACGACCACAAGGTTAAGAGCCTTGCGCTCTACCAACTGAGCTAGACGGGCTTGCTATGGCCCTTTATCGATGTATAATAACTTATTTTTAGTTGCTGGTGGCAAACACAAGATGCTTTTTTTTTTTTGGCCAGAACACAAGATACTTTATAATCCCTCTATACCCAACGACGCATACAATATTTTTTTTTTTTTGAAAGAAATACGTCTACAAGATTAAGAATATAAAATTAGTGCCAAAATTTGATCATAAAGTTGGCGGAGAAACCCCCCAACCCCCCCCCAAAAAAAAAAAAAAAAAAAAATGAAGTGAAAATAAGATAATGGAATCCCCCACCTGAAACTCAACTGCAAATAACTTCTTCTAAAAGATCATCAAAAATTATATCCTCCACCTCAAGCCCCACACATTCGCTGTCGAATTGCAGGTTCATCCACCCATCAAATTTTGCCAAGTCTCTACTCACAATATAATCTAGTAACTGGTCAGCTTCTGGAGTTGAGCCCAAGTACCAGCTTACGTTTGTCCATACTTCCTCAAGAACATGGTGTCCTACTGGCATCGGCCGAATGTGGGACAGTGCCGATAAGGGCGTGGGACAGTAGGTGTATGATCTCGCATATATCTCCATCAACACTTCATTGATTAGATCAAACAGCAGCAGGTAATAACAGGGGTGGTCTTCTTCATTTGGTGTGCACTCAGGATCAAGAAACATGCAGCCTGCCACTTCCTCGAATAAAGAAGGATCCATTGGCTGGTCGTCTGCATGCCATGTTCCAAGCAGCTCGTTCTTGCTGAAACCAGATAACTCTAGTATGTCTTTGACATAGTCAAATTCAGCTTTGTCTTTCGCACCCACTTGAAACTGGATATGCTTTCTTGGGATTTCTATTTTTTCAATGCCACTCTCAGCTGCTACTGTTGGTATCTCCTTCATAATTGTTTCTGCTAGCTGTTCCTCTGAACAATCTATTTCATCTGGAAGGGGAAGGCATATCCTCAGTTTTAAATCTTCTTCTGCAAAAAGCAATTAAAAAAAAAAACAAGAAGCAGAATCAACCGCACAGACAAACTCCCCCAAATAGATTATGTCTTCTATAATATTATGTACTAGAAATCATAATATGAAAGATCCGTCCTGCCGTTGGGCAAGGTATTGCATGCTGTTTGGACTAAAGTAAAGGAAGAATTAGCAATTGGTGATACCTTCTGTTCTAGAAAAGATGGCAGGACTAGTATCGTCCTCTTGAAATGTAGTATCAGGCATTGGGATGCTGTTGGGTTCTGACGGTTCAGTATCCCGCTTACAGCAAGATGCCTCCAAATCATCACTAGTTAGATCGAACTTAGCGTCTCCCTCAATACTAGAATCTGTTTTCATCCCTTCAGGATCTCCATCAACTGAAATTGTGTCATTGTCCAAGTTCTGTTGAATATCACTTTTTACACTACTTTCTGCATTTGATTGTTCACTGGTATCATTTATTGTGCTCAGAGTTGCATCCCCCGCTTCTCTAACTTGGATTGATGGAAAGGCATCAGAAGAATCCTCATTATAACAGGAGTAAGATTTGAGGTCAGGCGAGGAAAACAATCTTCTCATGGATTTTGACAAACTTCTTTGAGGTGAATCTTCATTTTTCAATTTTAATGGCTCAAAACAATGGGGCTTGGCTTCTCCCTTGCAACTAGTCTCATACAACTGACAATATCTATCTAGTGATTCACTCAGCGATGGTGTTCTACTAATGCATCGCGATCCAGTTTTGTTTGTAGGAGCAGAATTATGACTCTCACAACTACTTATAGGGCTGTCATTATCATCTCTGATAGCAGAATGGTTCTCACTTTTCAAGTCCTTGGGACGCTTTTGACCACGAGGAATCTTGTGAAGAACTCCGTCCATGGTGATCCGACGTTCCTCATTTTTGCTCTGTCTAATTACATGTTTTATCTTATCTTTAAGATTCTTGAAACGCTTGATTACAGCTTGATTTTTCTTATGGTGATCTATCTGGAACTCGGCAGGTACTGATGGCATTGAATGTGAGCGGATATACTCCTTACATTTGACCTCAACTGCCCTGGATTTAATTATCTCCTTCTTTGGCTTGAAATTTCTTGGCTCAGATCCGCTTATAGAGGATGAACTAGTTGAAGAGAATGACAGAGACTTAGAATATGCCTTTTTACTGCTTAATGCCTGTTGACTGTGGAAGTGATTTGCAAAGGGAGAGCCTGGGTCTTGTAAAACTTTCAAGAAGAATTCTTTGTTCATATTAATAATATCTAGAGCATCCAAAATCTCCTTTGACTGGCATGTTGAAGTATCCATATAAAGTTCTTTTGCGTGGACTAAATTTTGATCTTCATTGTTTGAATCTCTTGAAAAAAGAAAGTGATGCTTCTGACTCGCATCAATTCCTGAGTTATTCCCAGTTAGCATGGTACCGCAATCTTTGGTGCTTTGATTGTCAGAGGAATTTGGTACCAATGAGTCCACTAAGCTGGGAGATGAAAAGTTCTTATTGTCAGCAAGTGTAGGAGTTTCAGCATTTAAATTTTTAGCAGCATCAGGACTTTCATCATTCAAGGTAATAGCAGCAGCAGGATCCTCATCTGAAGGTTCAAAATGATGAAGTAAACTTGTTCGCATCAAAAATGATTGTGAAGGACAAGATGAGGCTCGGCGATGTCGGCCCTTCATTTTATGCAGCTCCTCTGAAATACGTGATTTTAACCGACATTTAACAGAAACTTTGTTTGTTGGAGTGGGCTCTATCATCTTCTCGTTCTCATCAACCTGAAACTTTCTCAACTCAGCCACCTTTCAGTATTCTCACACAAACACATTCTTGACACACATTTTATGTATATGTGAATGCTAACAGGAAAGCACAACTGCATAAGAACCACAGAGGAGCTTGCACTTCTCTTGTCTTCATAATAATGATTTTGTAGGGAACTTTGTACTAAATAAACAGAACTATGTGAAAAGCATCTCATTTTAAATGAACTTACAGTATCATCTTCGGTGAAGCCATGATGGAACATTCTCTTGCTCTTTGATGGTTTGAAATCAGGTCCTGAATTTCCACCTCCTAGAAAGAATGAGAAGATTATGCACAAAATAGGATACTGGAGTTGTTTTAACTAGCATTCTTAGAGCATGAGAAAAAAGGCAGCACTTAAACATTGATACCATGTTGGTGCAACCTACAACATCTTGCATGTAAGAAGATCAAATAAATCAAAGTTCCATACTATTGAACTTTCTAACAGATTCTGATACCTATAACCATGTTTAACTTTCAAGATTAGACATATCCCCACAATGCAGTTCTTCAAAGTTCATGTATGAGTTACATTACATAACCCTTGGCAGTAAAACTTGAGATTGGCATTGATATGCTTTCACAACAAATTAGCCGAAGCAGGTCAAGAAGCACCCACGAAAAACACTCCCACGGAAAAATAAACCAATGATGCAATATTCATACAGAAATCATTTTTGCTTACCGACGGACTTTTTACCATCTGCAGCCTTCTTGTGGGGAAATCTTTTCTTAATGTAGTGCCAATGATGGTATTTAAGCGTATGAAACACACCCCACATGCATCCTGGGCCATTATTCTGAATGGAGAACACAGAGCTGTCATGCTGAAAATTCCTTCCCATAGTTTACAATGTCAACTTTCTATTGAGCCCGCTTAATTGATGTAAGACTTGAGGTGAGCTACAATCTTATTGAACCTGATGCAAGCAGGCAAATGTAAATTTGAAGAAGTAAAGAGATAAAACAAAGCCTTCCACCTCTAACAACGTCATCACCGTCATCATTTATAATCATATGCACAGGATTTAGGGGCTTTATCATATGAACACACAATCAATTTCACATCACCATAATTTTTCAAACATTACCATTGAAAACAAATGGGAAGCGGTCACAATCTAATTAAAAACCAAACCAAATGTATTATTATTGTTCTAGAATCCTCAAAATGAAGAATTGTGATCCAAGACTAAAAGAAAAATTGAAAATTGACCAAAATGGTGAAAAAAGGAATAGCTGTTGACAAAATGCAAGATTCATATCCTTCACTGACCTAAATCACCATTAAAAGTAATGGGTAATTCTAAAAATCCATGATACTCAAAATTCTTAAATTTCCCAATTAATTATCAAGGCAAAGCAAGGAATTGGAATAAAAGAAAAATTTTTGGAAATCAAAATTTTCATATATCTTACCTCGTGAAAATGGGAAAACAAAAATCCATGGCGCTAGAGATTGATCAATTGATTAATCAGAAACAAAAGAAAATAAAATTTTTTTTTTTTTGAAGCAAAAGGAAAAAACAAAATTCAATCCATAGAATTTGTATGATTAGGGATTTTATTTTTCTACTTTTGGGGTTTTTAAAAAAGAAATTAATTAATTGTGAAATGTGGGTAGCGCCTAATTTTGTTCGATTTCTTGAATGCGCGCGGCCTTTTGTAACTAACTTAACTGCAGTCTCAGTGGGTAGGCTATCTTGCGCTTTTATCTACCGTGATTTAGAATTGCATTACATCTCCACCGTTCATCCATCCGACTTTGGCCTTATTATAGGGATTTTAATTTTGGAGTGTCATTAGATTAGAGTAATTTACGGAATTTCACTGAATTTTATTGTATTGGATTGTATTGTATGTTAGTGATTCTTATTGCTGCAGCTGTTATTAATAATGAAGGTTTGATTAATATGGAGATTGGAGATACTGTGGATAGCGATGTCAGAGAGTTTTAGCTGCTTGACTTTCATTTAATATGCTGTTCATAGATATTTATTTATTCCAACTCCTACGTTACAACCCATTTAATAAATAGTCAAAATTAGGTTTATTAACTCGTCACCCAGTGATATATAAAAAAAAAAAAAAAATACTCCTAAGTCAGCTCTTAAAGTGTGAATGATATAAATATTTTTAATTTTAATATCTACTTATAAATTTATTTAAGTTTTTTAATATTTTAACTACCTAAATAAATTACAATTCTTATGAAAAATATTTTTTTAATTTTTACTATTTAAGTATTTTTAAAATAAAAAATTATTTTTAATGAACTTAAATAGTTATGATTTTTCTAAAAATATTATGAAAAAGTTTTTTTTTTTTTGTCAAATGAAAAAGTTATTTTAATGAATCAAGAATTGCATAGCTACAATTTTTTTTTGTTTTATGTATAAATTATTTTTTGATATTAAATGCTTAAAAAAAATTTCTATATTTACTGATATCATTTTAAAATTTTTTACAATGAATTAGACACATAAATATATTTTGATTCTAAATATATTAATTAATATGTATACTATTCATATTATATGATTTTAATTTAACAAGTAAGTATTTTCTTACAGTATTAAAATAATTAAAAAAAAAGATATAAAAAATAAAAATATGACAAATAAAATCTATAATAATTATTATCATATCACATTTTTTTTGAGAAAATAATGGGAGATATAAAAAAAAACTTAAATCAACTAATTAGATTAAGTTATATTTTAATTTATATGTAGAAATAAAATTAAGAATTTTAAATAAAATCTAAAAATAATTAAAATTTAAAATTTCTCAAATAATTTTTTTACGCCACTTAAAATGAAAATAAATTATTTTACACATTATTAATTTTAATTTTTAAATAAAAATAAATTTATTAAGAATTTATGCCAATCTGTGAATCTTAAAAGGTTAAAATAATTATTTTGCATACATTTTAATTTTTTTATAAGTAATAAATAGATTAATTTTTTATAAGTAATAAATAGATTAATTTAAAAAAATTTATTAATAAAAATTAAATATTTGAATTGTAAATATTTATGTCATTCAAATTTTAAAAATATTAATAGTGCACAGTTAAAAAGTTATAATGAATGTACACATTAAAATTAGGGATATTTATGTTATTCAAACCTTAAGAACATTATTCAAACCTTAAGAACATTAATGGTTGAGTGTAGAAATAAAAATAAATTTATTAAAAATTTATGCCTATTTGTGAATCTTAAAAGCTTAAAATAATTATTTTGCATACAGTTTAATTTTTATAAGTAATAGGCATAATACATCCGCAGACACCTGAACTATCACAAATTTGTCACTTTGACATCTGAATTTTGATTTTTGCCAATTGAACACTTGAACTTACTTACCACCTCACATATAAACACTTGAACTATCACAAATTTGTCACTTTGACACATGAATTTTGATTTTGACACCTGAACTATTACAAATTTGTCACTTTGACACCTGAACTTGCTTATCACCTCACATACAGGTGGCAAGACGCGTGTGATGAATTCTTATTACACATAGGTACAACAGGAGAATTTTAAGCTCACAGAAGCACTTGTCGAGCACATAGGTTTGCTTGTAGCATCCCTGATACAAACCTTACCTATAGTAGAGATAGAACGTGCATCCAACTTTGGATATTAGCCCAAGGATCATCAAGGATAGGTTGTGTTAGCGGAGCTAAACCCCTTGCTTATTAAATGGAAGTAGGATACTTTAGCTATTACAAGATGAACAATCACACAATCTTAAGTTCAATCTAACCTAGCAATTATAGTGAAAGGTAGAAGCGAAACAATTCAAGAAAATCTTGCAAAGTTTCAAAAGAATAAAGTTGAGAAAAATCTCACTTAAATTAATTATAATTCAACAACTAATAATGTTTACAGCCCCAAGATGGCTATTTATAATAAAACCTTAATAAAGAACAAAGTTTGAAACAAATAAACTTCCTAAACATCAAAAAGGAAAACCTAGAAAATTAAAGAATTTTGACATGACGTCTGACATGGCTATGTTAGAAAAATGACATGGTTGTGTCACTCTGATACTCAAAAATATTACAATCGAGCACAGTTGTGTCAAAAGGTGACACGGCTGTGTCTAGTTTCATGAGGACAGCGTTGGACAGACTCGAATCAGGCACAGCTATGTCAGATGTTTAACACGGCTGTGTCAAAATAAAGACGATCGAATCAACAAAAATGGTCTTCATGAAAGTTGTAGCTCTTTTTCTTAGCTTTTCCATATCATCTTGAATCACCTTAATCCAACTTCTGTAGCAAAAGTTATGGCCAAAATACCGAAATATGCTACTAAGACTCAAAATATGAAATCAACCTAACTAGCTTGAATTCTTCATCACTCAGCTCCATGCTTGCACTTGAGTCCCCTTGGAGGGTCATGTTAATCCCAAGTGAGTTCTATGATAAAAGTTGCAATGTACTTCGCCAAAGCATTAGCTCGTCAAATCTACAAAATCTACCCTCAAGAGTGTCTCGATCCTTCATATGAAAGAAGACAAGGAAGAAGGCAAGAATAAAGAAGACTCTGCAAGGTGAAGAAGACGTAGCGGAATAAACAAGATGAATAAGCTAAAAGAACACTTTATGTCATATACTACAATTAAAAAAATTATTAATTAAAAATTTATTTTCCCACGTTGGCATTTTTTTATTTATAACGCGCTCAATAAGAATTCATCACACACATCTTGCCACCTGTACAGAGAGATATTTTATATGTGAGGTGACAAGCAAGTTCAGGTATTAAATTGGAAAAAATCAAAGTTCAGGTGTAGAAGTGACAAATTTGTTGTAGTTCAAGTGTTTATATGTGAGGTGATAGCAAGTTCATGTGTTAAATTGGCAAAAATCAAAGTTCAGGTGTCAAAGTGACAAATTTGTGATAGTTCTTCACATCAGAATGGAGTCAAGAAGGCAAAACTACCACCCACGGGGGAAAGCAACTCCAACATTGTTATAAACGAGCAAATCCTGAATGTTATCAGGTGGAACATGGATTATATGGACTCCTAAAGGATAGGAAGATACTAAACCAACAAGATGGTCAATTCATTTATTAACTTCTTTGAAAGTATGAATAACTTCAATAATCCAATTCCTCTGCATCAAGCGATTAATCTTTTAGATCATAGAGTGATTTCGAAGGGCCAGTCCTCTTTTGCTGCATATCAACCAAACACAGGTCCATTTCAAGAACCACTCTAGAGAAACCTAACTCCCAAGTAAGTCGAAGGCCATGGATATCTCCCTATGCCTCGGCAGCCAAAACACCGCAAGCTCCTAGATTAGCAAAGAGACCTGTGATCCATCTACCCTCAGCATCACGAATAAGACCTCCAGCTGAGGCTTTCTGAGAAACGGTAGACATGGCACCATCGGTGTTAACCTTAACCCATCCACTTCTCGAGTGATTCCAACCAATCAGCTTGGCCATTGAGGGAGACATCTGAACATCACCAATCTCTAAAGCTGTCATAGCATGCTTAAAGGATCTAATTTGGGCAAGAGTGGCAGCACCAACATAACAAGACTTAATATAGTCTTGATTAAAGAGTATATTGTTCCTCAATTTCCATAGGTTCCAACATAGCTTACCAAACAACAGAGGCCAGTCTTCCTCATGCTCTATATTAAGATCATTCTTAAGGTTAGAGAGAATCCATTCCTCCTCTAAAAGCTCAAAGAAATTCTCCAACATTCTTAGACGGACAAAGTTTAGCCAAATATCTTCACTATGCGTACAGTCATGGAGCACATGAACCAGAGTCTCTTCCATTGCACCATACCTATCACACATGGGGTTCACAACTATATGCCTACAATATCTATCCCTGTTAGTTAGAAGCGCTCCATGGGTATAGAGCCACAAGAAGTATATAATCCTTTCCGACCCTTTCCATTACCAAACAATTCTCTATTTAATATCGGCTTCATTCCAACGGGTAGGTAGAATTAACTGTAAAATCACCACTGGTAGATAATCTCCACCAAGGAATATCAACACCTACATCATATGTTGGGGGAATAATGGTAGCAATACGTAAAATAATCCAATCGGGAAGCAGGTCTTGAAATAATTGCCAGTTCCATTGATTCAAACTATTCATAACCTCATAAAACTTTCCAGGTTAACATATCGTGATTCACAGTCGCTAAAGCATACTCAATAAGTGATTTATCAAGATCCACCCAATTATCAACCCAGAATAGTGTGGTTTGACCATCCCTAATACTATAGCCTTTACTGCTTTAAACATAATCCCACAGAGCTTTAATACCCCTCCAAGTCATTGAGCATCTCCCGAAATCATCCCTAAAATTATGAGTGAAGAATTTACTATAGTTAGCTTTGATAATTCTAGTCCAGAGATCATGAGGCTTTACAATAATTCCCCAAGCCAACTTCGTAATCATTACATCATTGTATAAATGGCTATACCTCAAGCCCAGACCACCTCTTTCCTTCAGCTGACATGTCTTCTCCCACTTAACTAGGGAAATTTTTCGATCACTATCAGAAGAGCCCTATATAAATTGGCAGCAATACTTATTAATAGCATCACAAGTGTGAATAGGAATTCTTGCCATCTGCATAGCATATGAGGGGATAGCAGTAAGGACCAACTTTGTCAAAGTAGTACACCCTGCTAATGAGAGTCTTTGACGATTCCAGTTGTTCAACTTAGATTGCATCATGTCCAGAATATAGGCCTAGGATTATGAAGTCACCCTACTGTGAATGAGAAGAACCCTCAAACACTTGCCTATATTAATATTACTTCTGAACCCCAATCTTCTAGTGATCTCACCAGCTTCTCTCTAGTTAGTGTTCTTTGAGACAAAGATTAAAGTCTTGTCTTTTCTTACCAAATGTCCCAAAGAATCACAAAAGATATCTAGAATAAGCATTATTGCCTTCGCATTAGCAAGCGTTGCTTTCCCAAGTAGCGTGAGGTCATCAGCAAAGAATATGTGAGGTGTGAGAGGCTCACGTCTTCCTACTTTTATCGAAGTCAATAACCCACTATATGCCGCATCATTAATAGCATAAGAAAGCTTCTCTATACATAAAACAAAGATATATAGAGACATTGGGTCCCCTTGGCGAATGCCTCTAGATAGGTAAATGCATTTGATCGCTCTCCACTCCACATAATTTGCATAGAACTTCCTGTAATGCATTTCATAACCAAGTTAACAAAAAACTAAGGCAGACCCATATCCAATAATGTTTTTAAAATGAAGGGCCAGCTCAGGCGGTCATAAGCTTTAGCCAAGTCCACTTTAATCATCATATCTTTTATCTTACCCCCCTTTGATTTTCATCGAGTGAATTATCTCTTGGATGACTACAATGTTATCAGTGATGTGTCTGTCTTTTAAAAAACTAGCCTGAGTGGGACCAATTGGTTTGGACATCATAGGCTTAAGGCAATTGTAATAACCTTTGAGATTACTTTGTAAGCAACATTGTAAAGACTTATCGGTCTGAAATGAGCCCAAGATTCCGGAGTCTCAATCTTAGGAATGAGGACAATTTTTGTTACATTGAGACAATTATCCATAGAGCCATTAATAAAGAAATTATGTACCAGTGTGCATAGACTAGTGCCAACAATTTCACAATGTTTTTTATAGAAGAAAGCAGGGAAGCCGTCAATGCCTGGGGCTTTCAAGTGGTTCATTTCAAAAAGAGCCTTCTTTATTTTGTCAATAGAAACTGTGACGATAAGAGATTCACACTCGATCTGAGCAAGCTGAGGGAAGCATCCTTTCACTAAAAATAGAGGTCTATGATTATTTTTTTTTCGTATATAGCCCTTTAAAAAAGTTGACAGCATCTTGCTGAAGGATGGTTATATTATTACACCACATGCCATTTGACAACTTTAAATACTGAATAGAGGTCTTTCTGTTATAAGATTTAGCCTTAGCATGAAAGAAAGAAGTATTTCGGTCCCCATGTTGAACCAATCACTATCAGACTTTTGCTTTCAATACAACTCCTCATGGGCAAGAATATCCTTAAAATCTTTAAGGAGTTTGTCTTCTAATCGTTGAAGACTCCTGGTATCATTGGCTTTCCGAGCTTTCTGAATATCATTAAGTCTCACTATCATACACTTTTTATTCTAAAAAATATTCTCGAAGACTGTTTTGTTCCATATTGCCACCTTTGTGGTCAGAATCTTGAGATTATAGAGAAGAGACTAACTCACCTCCCAGTTTGCAGTTAAGAATTCTCGCCAGTTAGGATGGAGAATTCATGGAGCAAGGAAGCAAAAAAATTTTGGAGTGGGCCTAACCTCTTTCTCGCCATCAATTAAAAGAATCGGTCTATGATGAAAGAAAATCCTTGTAAAGTGAAGAACAGATGCATTCGGGAAGATGACCAGCCTTTAAATTTACTATATGTACCCAGACGTCTGGAGGAGCCACCTATTTTTTGTGAACCTCAAGCAAGGAGTTAAAGTCCAGATAATCCAAGGCTTGTTTACAGTGCAAGTGATCCGGCTTAAGTGTTTCCACAATATTTCTCATCCTTGAGGATTAAGGCTTGCATAGACTGCTGTTGTAAGAATTGGAACATAACAAATTCTATAAATCTCTATATAAACATATTTCTTTTTACTCACCAGGATATTTATGTCGATATTACTTCTCCACAAAACCCAAATTCCAGTTGAAAAACCTTCTGCTTCAACCCTAAAAGACCTTGGGAATTTAGTAGTCTTTATTAGTTTATCAGCTTTGCCTCCATTGATTCTTGGTTCCATCAAGATCACAACATTAGGTTGATAAAGATCAATGAATGAAAGATGAGTGCGCTTAAATTCAGGGCTAGCTACCCCTTGACAATTCAAGTGAAAATCTGAGGTTTATTTTTAGACATAAAAATAGAAGATTAGAGAGAATTTAATAAAGAGCAACAGGGAACTCACTCCTATTCTCTTTTGCAATCTCAGCTGGTTCTTCATATTTTTTATCATTTTGTATCCCTAGGTCCTATAAATCCATCTACTTAAGGCCATTGAGTAGGCTTCGAGATGAGACTTTATATGACTTAGGTCTCATCTTTAATTTAGTCTTCAGATGCACAATTGCTCTATCATTCGGTGGCCTCCCCAATTTGGAATGACTCTTCAGAGCTGAGCCTCTTCATGTGTTAGATTTACTAATGGAAAGCGTGATACTGTCTTGGTTCTTTCCCATGGCCTGGATAACTTGGTAACAAGAAGTATCAAGTGATGTGTTGCATGCTACTGTTTTGCTCACTGGTAACATGTTAACTATTGTATGGAGAGAGAATAAGGTTTTATGGGATGGAAAATGATTCCTGTCGCTAACAGCGACAGGAATAGTAGCCTCGCGGGAAGGGCATATTACCAATATGCCCCCTTTGTTTTATTTTATTTTTTTCATTTCATTATTAAAAAAAAAAAATTTTACAAGCTATGGGTGTTTAAATTTTTACACGACGGGTTCACCTGTGTGCAATTAGGTTTTAGATTCAAAAAAAAAAAATTCCTAAAAAAAAAAAATTTTTTTACAGACTACAGATGTTTAAATCCTTGCACGACGGGTTCAACCGTGTGCAATTTAGGTTTTAGATTTTTTTAAAAAAAAAATTATAGATTACGAGTGTTTAAATTCTTACACGACGGGTTCACCCATGTACAATTAGGTTTTAGATTAAAAAAAATCAAAAAATAAATTACAAAAAAAAGAGGAGCCAAAATAGTCATTTGGCCCCAAATTTTTTGTCAGTTATCGCGGGTAGCGACACCAATCGGTGTCCTTATGGGATTAATCACTATTGCCACTATGGTTAATGGGGCGGTCTGCATTGTGGTTTTGAGTCACTGAGTTAGTGGCTAGCCCATGTTTATTCATGTCCATTTCAGTGTCTTGAAGCCCAACTTCCTCAATAATTTTATTCTAGCGTTCACTATGTTTATAGTAGGTAAATCCCCCCTTATTCTTCTGATCATTGACTTGAGGATTACCGTTAGATTCAAACTGATCTTGTCCCTTGATACTTTCCATATTTAACGAAGAAAGAACCTCAAATCTTGACTTTCCAGTCTTAGCTCCCCTATCACTGTGATTCCCCTCTTAACTTTTGTTATTTCCCTTATTAGGATTTCTCCTGACCCTGGTCGGTGTATAGATCCATGGCCCTATCAATTCATCTGATTCTGGTGAAAGGTCAGTAATTCATTCCACATTTTCTTCCACTGCCATGGAAACCTCATCCCTATCTTGTGGAATGGGATTCAAGTCAATCATCTGTGTCAGGGTAGTTTTATTAGGGTAGTGATCATTATATTTGCATAGCTGTAGCATATTCTTAGTAAACCTTCATACTCAATCTTTTGTATTTTCCCATCAGTTCTCACCTTGGATATGACAGTTTTTCGAAGGTCCAGTTCGATAGCGATACAAGCAAACTTCCCTCTCTCCTGGTCTGCTATATTGTAATCAATCTTTAGAGTTCTTCCTACCAAATTGGCAATTCTCTTCAAAACATTTTTATGGTAGTATTGAACGGGTAATTCCAGAAAATAAATCCAAGCTGTAACTGATGAAAGATCATCATTTTCGATACTGAAGTTCGAACTTCATGGTTGGAACAATAGATAGTGACCAAATACGAGCTAGGGGCCTTCCAATAAAGCATAAAAATAATCTTCCTTTAAACTTCACCAAATAATAGTCATTGTCCAAGTCTACCACCTTATATCCATTGTTTGGCTTTCATAGATTCTTAATTTTAGAGCAGAGAACCTTATACCCTATCTTTCTACCCAGTAATCGAATGACCACAGCTTTTTCTAGGGATTTTGCCATCAGATTCTGCATCTTATCTGAAAACTCAATTGATCTGATCCCATCGTCACTCTTCAGGCACACATCCTCTTCTAAAATGTCAATATCAACACTATCCTAATCCTCAATATCCCTCAGCCCTCCATTTGAAGAATTTTCCATTGCTTATCCTTGAACGAAATACCAAATTAAATTCCGATTGAACTCATGTGATTTTCTCTAAATTCCACCATCGTTGTCGATCGATCCTCCTCTTCCATCGGCGGCAGTGGGTTATCCGGAGACTCCATCTTCTTTAGGACCACAAACTAACATGTCATTCAAATTTTAAAAATATTAATAGTGCATTGTGACAATTAAAAAGTTATAATGAAAGTGCACATTAAAATTAGGGATATTTATGTTATTCAAACCTTAAGATATTAATGATTGAGTGTAAAAATAAAGTCGTTGAGTGCAAAAATCACCATTCAGCTCAAATAGCAGTTTATTGATATTAAATATATAAATTTATTTATTATATTGGAATTATTTTTTTTTAGTAAATATGTTTTATTTTTAAATTTTTTTTATTTTTTATTTGATGATTAATCATTTTTTTTAATTTGTAATTTATATTTTGTAAATTTCTTTAAACAACCCGATTAAACTCGTGAAAAAGGAAATAATAGTACTTGATTTGAGTTCGACTCGACTCTGTAAGATTCAATTATAGCCCTAATTTTTTTATAAGATTAGAATTCTCTCATGTTTAATATCAATATAATAGGTCATATTATATAAATTTCACCCTTATAATTTAAATTGAAAAGATGATGCAAATATGATTTGTTATATTCTTCAGTTTAATAGACAATGAATAAACACAAATATATATTCTCAAGATTTACGGAAGCTAATTCTTGACCCGCACCGCATCTATCAGTTAATGTAAGTCATAATTTTTCGGTATAACCCATATTTTGCCCCTCGCACTTTTATTTTTTTCTTGATTGACCCCCTCCACTTTTATTTGTATATATTGAGTTCTTTCACTTTTATTTTTTCTTGATTTACTCCCTCCACTTTTATTTTTGTTCACATTCACCCCTTATACTTTTATTTTTGTGAACATTAAGTCCTTTTACTTTTATTTTAGCAAGATTAACCCCTTCAATAAATATAATTCTAAAAT
>CATIWK010192893.1:0-11234 GCA_949634005.1 Mallotus japonicus
AAAGACTACGAATATATATAATATAACAATTTATTTAAGTTCTGACGGCGCAGAACGATACAAATACATAGATAACTGCAATAAATAGACTGTCGCAGGTCGAGAGATGGCACCGGAAGGTAGCATCTTAAATGAGCCAAAGGATAGACTTGCCCAGGGGTGAGATGCTTCTCATAATTTGCGTCCACCTTAGCGCGGCCCTCCTAGTATATATAGGTAATTCAGGTATAAGGCTTTTCCAAACATGGACAGCTACGGCCGTTCACGTTGGTAAAACTGGCCACCTAATAGTTGGCTGACCGCTCCTATATCCCGATCATGGAGGTTGACTCTGTCAAGACGTCGACGGAGCAGCCCACGAGTCCTTCAGCGATGGGGTTGGGGATAGGCAGCGGCACGCCGGCTTTAGTTAGGGAGCATCGGACCAACATGCCTGAGAGAGCTGGCCAGCTCCATCTTCTGAGTTAATGGCTTGTGTGTTCACAGGTGCTTCTTCGAACCAGCTCTGAGTTTCCAATCAAGGGGAAGCGTATAAATAGTAAAATCTGAGTGCTGGCGTGACGTTGCCACTACGTTAGTGGCGCAATTATTTTTTCCCCTATTGGCTTTTTGCCTAAGCGTGCACGGGAACATCATTCAAGGGAGTAATTGCGCCAAGTGGAGGGGTAGGGAAATCGATCCTTATCTGCGAGAATATTTGTTTAGCCATTTTTGAGCGAAGGGATTGGCTGAACGTGCTTCGCAGGCTGGCAAATTGCACTGCACTCACGCGCTACACTTTACAAGTCATCATGCATTGTGGTGTGTGGTTGGTTGAAATCCATGTCGTGGGTCCCTTGTAAGGTATTTTCTATTCGTAATCACGTTCAGCAAGCCGACCGCTTTCAAAGTAAATTGCTACCATCAATAAATATTAAAAATTGAATATGACGTAGTTCGGAGTGTGATGGTGTGATAAGTCTCAGGAAATATTTTTTAAAGTTATTAGAAATAATCTAGGCAGACATAATATATTTCTATGTTAAATTTATGAGATTGCTAAATGCGACGGTGAATATTACATGACAGCAGAAATATAAAATAAGAAGCAAACGTAGCGTATTTAGCACAACATGCATATTATGCATTAATGGCCCCGGCTTAACTATTTTCTGTATGGAGGTGATGGGATGGAATTGAAATTTGACTCAAGAATGAGAGAAATCTTCAAAACTTCGTCTCTGCTGATACGCGGAAACGCCTTTTCGAGATAAAATGGAAAGCGCGCTTGTACCCATCGATGGTAGAAATTTACGAGAGTCAGTAACGCCGTTGTGAGCAGCTTGTATTCTTCAAGAGAGCCTACATCGTCGAGTGCAACCGAGTAGATATGCCCCCAAACCTTAAATTTAGTTAAGCCCAGGTCGCTGAGGAATTCAAAGTGGTTAAAGGGCCTCAATAAGTGGTTGCGAGTAAGCTCGACGATTATTGGCAGTGTCATGTTTGGGATTTCAATATCGGTGAGGAAGCGATACAAAGTGTTAGGGCCATCCGTCATTAGATAGCACCATTGGTGCATCCAAACCGGAAAAATATTTCCGCCAGTTCCCATTCCACTCGGGATGATTCCTGCAAAGCAGGTAAGGACTTCATCGGGCTCGTAGCAGAGCGCACGTGATGCTTCGTAAGTGAAGATGGCGGTGGCACTCCTCCATCCTCCATCAAATATGAGATGAGCGGCACATGAAAGTTCTTTTGGAGGAGTGCGGCCGTCTCCGTTGCTGCGGACAACGGCAGATACAACGCTGTGTTGTGCTCCAGACAGGGTGGCGTCGTAAACTGACTTGCCGATAGCCTTTAGGTCGCATAAATCTTCCGAGAACACCTCAGCAAATTTATTGACACGGGCGCTTTCGTTCATCTCACCATATGTGATCACAATGGACTGTCCCGGTGCGTAGAGATAAAC
Source organism: Mallotus japonicus (assembly GCA_949634005.1). Taxonomy (NCBI): domain Eukaryota; kingdom Viridiplantae; phylum Streptophyta; class Magnoliopsida; order Malpighiales; family Euphorbiaceae; genus Mallotus; species Mallotus japonicus. Next base: position 1,949 of record CATIWK010192893.1, read on the forward strand.
TGCACCCGGATGGCCATCGGTGAGGTACCCAGCTCCTGTATACGCTAGCAAAGTAGGCAATAGGAAGCTTTCACCAGAAACGTTTGGATGAAGGGCAAAGCTGCTTATCGGCAGTTGAGAGCATACGAGCTTAACGACCTTCGGATTCTCGTTGTCCATCAGTCTGGCTCGAATGGTAATCCCTGTGGCGCTGATTTCAATAATATTAGAACAAGACATTCTTGCCGATTGATATGCAAACAAAATATGGGCTCCGGTTTTTTGCCAGCGGATGGCGATGGTTGATGTAGAACTTTGTGATAGATATCTGACTTAAATAGCTTTAAAAGCTGCTCTTCGCACAAGCATGGCTGTCGCTTTCGGGATAGGGCAATTATCAAGATTATTTAAATGATGATTATTCGACAGAAGCAACCTACTGCGTGTATTTGTAGATTTTGTGCCAATGGTGTGATCTGCACGAAAAATAAAAGTCAATGTATTACCCGTACCCAGTATGCGCATGTCCTAAATAGTATCGAAAAATAGTCTAATTGTGCATTTGAATTATAAAAATAAATTATAATTTACGTTGAGTTAGGCAATAATTATTTTATTGTTGCCTCATTTTGCCTTTGACGAAGCGCAAGAAGTAATGAGCATGAACGAGAGATTTCACAGTGATATTTGATTAAAAGTTCCCGTTTTCATAAGGGATATTTGCAATTTGCCTATTTTGTTGAAGCCTTGCTACAAGTTGGCGATTTTGGTAGGCATAGCAGAACCAGTAGTTTGATAACCCATGGGCGTTCTGTTCAATTTTGCTAGAACATCTTTTGTTATTTTCTTGATAAGCTCAGATTCTGGTATGATAAAAGAAAAAAGAAGAAATTCATAAAGACTATAGTGATAAATTAATACTTTATTAATATTTATTTTTTTTAGTTCTTATCAAATTTCAAAAGCCTTAAGCATGCAACTAGTTATTCTAAAACCTTCAAAAAATCATGTTAGAATTCAATATATATAAAAAAATTTAAATGTTTTATATATTTTTCTTATTTATCTCTTTTTCTTTTTACTTGATCAATATATATATAAAAAAAAGTTTGTAAAATTAAAATATCAAATTGGATTCTAAATTTATTTCAAAACAGAGTATTCATTTCATTTTAAATAAATTCTATAACAATTAATTAAAACACCAAATAGATAAGGATCGATTTCCCTACCCCACCACTTTGTGCAATTACTCCCTTGAATGATGTTCCCGTGCACACTTAGGCAAAAAGCCAATAGGGGAAAAAATAATTGCGCCACTAACGTAGTGGCAACGTCGCGCCAGCACTCAGATTTTACTATTTCTACGCTTCCCCTTGATTGGAAACTCAGAGCTGCTTCGAAGAAGCGCCTGTGAACACACAAGCCATTAACTCAGAAGATGGAGCTAGCCAGCTCTCTCAGGCATGTTGGTCCGATGCTCCCTAACTAAAGCCGGCGTGCCGCTGCCTATCCCCAACCCCATCGCTGAAGGACTTGTGGGCTGCTCCGTCGACGTCTTAACAGAGTCAGCCTCCATGATCGGGATATGGGAGCGGTCAGCCAACTATTAGGTGGCCAGTTTTACCAGCGTGAACGGCCGTAGCTGTCCATGTTTGGAAAAGCCTTATACCTGAATTACCTCTATATACTAGGAGGGCCGCGCTAAGGCGGACCCAAATTATGAGAAGCATCTCACCCCTGGGCAAGTCTATCCTTTGACTCATTTGAGATGCTACCTTCCGGTGCCATCTCTCGACCTGCGACAGTCTATTTATTTCAGTTATCTATGTATTTGTATCCTGCCGCGCTATCAGCGCTTAAATAAATTATTACATGTATGATCAATATTGTTCTTATGTTTTTAAATATCCGCGCCGCATGGCAAACATATCTCGCAGAAAGCAAATTTCATAGACGAAAAATAACAATCTCACATATCAACACCAAGCCAACTATTACAAATACGTGATCATTTGTCATTTATTCCAAACATTTTAGTATTCTGGGTAAGGCTCGTAAACATCACATCGTCATACTAAATAGGCTCTTTCCAGCACATACAACTTCTTCATATTTAAAGTAATTTCCATCCGGATCATTTGGTTGGCGCTGCCGGGTAAAGACATCAAAGGCCAAAGGACTACCATAGACTGCGAGAACCAATAACTCACCCGTTTTCTCGAAATACTCGCTGGTCAGCAACGCGATGAAGTAGTTGTTCCAAGCAGGCTCCAGATATCTTATTGCGGAACCGTCATCACCAAGGGAATTTGGTTTGGTGCATACCTCGACACTCATCACCTTTGTCAGATATGGCGGCAACGAAGTTACATTGGCCGCAAAATTGCTGCTATTGCAAACGAGGCAACGTTTCCACATACACCAATCTGCCGTCGATCTATCCATATACATGTAGAGGAGCCTGTCTCCTGATACCTGCTCAGCAGCCGGCGCCATTTGATCGCAGGTTGCCCACTAGGTAAGGTCTTCATAATAGTCAAGCAGCGCCACGTTAAGTTCAGCCTCCAACTCGTTCGGTCCCTTGGCGGTCAGGAGAGAGAGATCTGCAAATAGAGCATCCAGCTCATCTTCCATAGTGCTGCCTTTGGCAAGACTAGTGTATAGAGCAAGGACCAAGAGAGCATGCTTCTTCGATTTATGTACACATACTACATCTAAAATACAATCAAATGCTGGGCCATCAGCTTCTTCGCAAGTAGGCCCTACCATATTCTCTGGGAATATGGCACAGGAGGGTCTCGATGGAATCAAGACTTGCCAGTTGCTGATAGCATTATTTGAAAGCACACATGCCAGAGAATAGCATATTTATTTTAGTGCGATGTGAAAGTGAAATATATTCAAAATCATTTAGGGGTACAAATTTTATTATAATATAAATTTACCTCTATTGCCAGCTTTTACTCACACGAATATTGCACTTTCTATTGAAATGGATCTGATGCGATTTGCATTTTAACAAGTTGGGCGTAGGAAGCATCAATTCTGCCGCACGTTTTAATGCTTTAGCTTCCTTTAATGTCAGCTTTTCCCTCCTTTCAGTGGAGCAACAGGTTCATACTTTTGCTTTGGCAAAGTGCACCGGCACAACAAATGACTTGCTATAAAGGACACATTCGCAAAACCGCCAGATCGCATTCACCTCAAAATAGCTGATCAACTTCGTGCAGAAGCCTCGCCGGAAGAGGATTTCAACTTAGAAGGGATATTCAACAGGGGAACCCATGAAAGGTTTCGTACACATTTATCCCTCAGCCATGAAGAAAATCGAGAGGTACGCACCCAGGTCGTTCCACTCCCTGAGTTTAGGGAAGGCGCGGACGTTCAAAATTTCCAAATTGGGAACAACACCAATCTCCTTGCCAAATTAAAGTTGCTGGAAAGAGCTGGAATTCTGGAGCAATCAGCCAGCCTTCCATCAGCCTCTCTAGACTCGGGAGCGACAAGGCAAATCTGTCAAAATGCTGCTGCGGATCTCCTCCATCGCCAGGAGAGGGGAACAGGTTAAGATTCTGTGCTCGCACGAAATCCGCGCGAGTGGAGGCCGCCAAGTCATTCGACCTGGCTCAACATCCTGCGTGCTCTCTCATGCTTCTGTCATGGTCAATATATTACAATATCGAGATCTATAATGTGTATAACTGACGAAATAGTGTAATTTCAGAGCGTTTAGCTCAGTGTCTTGAATGCTGACATTTGTATCAAAAGTTTTCTGTTTGTTGAATTTAGTCAACTGCGGAGATAAAATTAAACCTTTCCCGCAAATTTATTTCTAACACAACTGTTAAAATTACAAAAACAATAGGCAACATCTTTTTAAAAATTTGGATGTAGCCACACCCCAGCCCAGGTCCAGTAGCCATGGCGAACATCCTCGTGGCTCCCCCTCTGAAAGGCAGCCGTCTTCGCTTAAACCTCAACAAACTATGTCATTAATATTTGGCGAAATGGCTTGGGGCCGAGCTCGCTTCCGGATCACTTGGACAAAATCATTCGATCGGCTCACCTATTCGGAACGTTGGCGGGCTTTGCGATATAAAAATTAAACCTTTAGCGATCATGCAACTTTAGTAGCTAAAAACGTTGTTTTTCTTATATAATTATGAGCACATCAGTAGTTTATTTTTTATACATATAAATTTACCTTAATTTTAGTTAACCCACCAAATCCACAGATACCAAATTTCATTTTATATTAGGCGTATTATTTATTTCAAAGCATAAAAAATACAGTCTGGCTTTAACAGCCATAATTAACGTAGTATGCCCTAGTGGGCCAGCAAAACACACTTAAGACGATAGACTCCAAGGGTAACCGTCGACAGCATTGGACTGATTAGGAAGCTCGAAACTGGAAAGATTGAAAAGAACGATAAGATAAAGAGATATAACAACGCGTGGGCACACAGACCCCTGTCATCCGAATAGCGATCTCCCAACCGCCAGGATGTCATAAGGGAGCGGCCCGCTAATCTCCCTGCTAAAGAACTTGCAAAGCCCTGCCTCACCACTGCGTGTTAGGAAAGGGACACTCTCGGAGAAGAAGTCGCCATCCGGAAATATGGCGATGAAGTACTCCATATCTAACCGTTGCCGGTAATCTCCCCCCGAACAACGATTATGAATCTCCATTATGACTTCCAGCGACACATTCGTTTGATAGGGCGGGATCGCGCAGGCCAGCAATTTTTTCTCATTGACCCCTTCTTCGAGCAAGAGTTAATGGCTGTCCTTGCAGGCTCTCACCATCCCCTCGTAGGTATAGATAAAGGTTAGAGGAAACTTGTAACCTTTCGAATTAAATTCCATCTCGATGCCATCGAGATGGGCACCTCGCAAGAATTCCCCACTCCCGCCTTCTGCTTCCGATTGAGTGTTGCAGCCTGTGAGAACATTTTCTCCAGCTGCCAGTATATAGTACTTTAACGTCTCTGGGGCCAGAGGCTCATACGCTGCGACAACCTCCTCGAGCACGCTTTTCAATCGTTTAGGATCCTTGATCCAACATAGATCATTGGTATCGACTCTGGATGAGAGGGCCATAATTCGTACATTCACGTTAACTGAACCTGTTTGCTAAAGGCCGTTTGCATGCATGGAGACGGGGTGGTTAACTTATAATAAGTGCATCTAACAGGCCATCAACATACTATATCTGGTAGGTGCGATGTTTGACTATTGACATCATTATTGGCCCAGAACTCTTGCATAAGAGACTATTCTCAGGTTTCGAGGTTTATCAAAAGGGATGTGCGCGATTGCCGGAAGGATGCCCTAGTATGCCTGATGGCCGACACCTCGGCACTTGCACCTCTACATCACCTCACTTCTGGCTAGAAGGGCATTGTTCAGCCGAATTTGTGCTCATACAAAAGCGGGCCTGATTTTTGATTATTCATGCGCCTTTTGATGAGTACTATTTATGATGTGAATGCTCTTAGCTGAGGCCCTGATTCCCAAAAAATCGCTGTCCACTCTCGATGATGTTGGGTCTCAATAGGCCGTCATTGCGGCGCGGATGAAATAGATCGAAAATTTTCATGCATGAAATTGACCGTTAGCACTTTAGCAAAACATTTTCATGCATGAAACTTTTGAATTATTATGAAGATTTTCTATTTCTGGCTAAAGCCACTCAAGTAAGCTTGACAAACCAAACGTCGTCGCATTGTGACACCCGATATAGATCAGACAAAAAATAATATTAGACACGAATTCCATAAATTCCTGGCAATCAAGATGCACACATATCGTTCTCACAATCTTGATATGAAGGAACTTGGATTGGGAAACCAAAAACATCAAAATTACGAGGATCATCAGTACAACGAAATAGATCTTCCAACATTTAGTAGCTATATTTTAGATTACATGCATAAAAAGGCATCTTGTCACACTCCGCTCCTGCTGACTTTGGGAGCATAAGATCGCCACACAAATCACTTCTCTGTTGCAAAGCTGCATGGTCCATGGTTCACGAGCTCATGCCATTCGAACGGCCTAGGGTTGCAAACATAGAGATCGAACACCAAGAGCTCTCTCGCTGTAGACCTCACCTCCATATGTTTACCAAGCTTGGTGAAGCGCTTGCTGGGACCAAATGTAGCGAAGTAGTCACTGCAGATTTGATCATAGTAACCAAAGGGGGATTGATGCCTAAGCTTGCTCCACACTTCCAAGCGGGTGACATTGTTCTGGTAGGGAGGCAACGTAGTCAATAGCGCTCCGTCAACCACGTTATAAGGCATGTTGTTGCTATAGAAGCATCCCAAAATGGTTGTGAAAGCCGAATATAGATAAAGTAACCCATCCCCCTTCTGATTCTTTCCATCAGTATCCATGGGTTCGCCCGGAAGTTCGCTTTCAGATGGGGCTTCACTACGTCCAATTGTGAGCTTCTTCATATGGATCTCCAGCCCATCGCTTCCTGTGACTCCCTTGACCTGAAGTTTTTCGAACAGAGCACATAGATTTAAATCCATGTTTGAACGGTGAAGCAAGCACACTTGTGGATGTTTACTCCAGGGGAAACGAAAACCTCCATTTAAATATTTACTTCTCTACTTCATATGTCCAATAGTGGAAATAATTATTAATATTCGTACTTGTGGCCTCGAAGTGAGTTATATAAATATATATCAAGCACAATAATAATATGCTATTCTAAAGGTGTGAGCTATCAGTATTCCACCGGCCTCACAGGACCAAAAGGGACATAACTACTGTTGTAACCAACGTGCTATCACTAAACTTTTGTTATCATTTTATCAGCTATGGACACGCATAATGATCACAGTCTGCTAATTTAATCTATGCACGGGCACACATAGATAAAATATATACTTTAAAATTTCACCCACATAGATAGTATAACGCCTATTGGAGAAGTGCCAAACTAGCTCTGTTGGACCTTGCTTTTATGGGGCGCCACTGACGGTACCTAGCTTTATTGATGCTGCCTTAAAAAAGCTAAGCATTTCACTCGTCTGGATAAATGTCAGTACGAACCATTCTGGCTGTCGGTACCTAAGAAATGTGTTTCTCCACGTGGTGGGTGGCAGATGACCTTACTTCGAATATAATATTTCGCTCATTGCATCTCTAAAAGGCACGCAACAATGAAACGCTTTCTATGTAAGAAGAGTCCTTCTAGATCACTCCTGTACTTTTGTGATAATTTAGATATTACCCCATCGATACATAATGTTATTATAGAATAATAAATCATACAATGATTGTAAATAAACGTTAATTCAAAAAATTAAATATAGACTCTAAACAAAAAACCATTAATTTACATATGGCGACGAAACATCATAAATATCGATATAATAGAACAAACTTATTTCAAATAAAACTACCTTATGACATTTCTCCAATAAAATAGCTAATTATACAAGTAAAAATAAGGTTAACGATGTTAAAAATCATCTCCAATACTCCATTTTGAATATTTTAACTGGTTGATGGCTTCCCTTCCAATGGCTTTTTATATCAAGAGTTTGATAAGCGATGCTCACCACCGTCGGAGAATAGTGCCTTTCCAAACATCAAGATATCATAGGGAATATATTCTCCGCCTCGTCGCCACCAGAATTGATAGGCTGTCTTCTCCCCGTTTTTGTCGGTCAATACCTGATTGCCAACCCTGCAAAATCGGTTGCTGATAAAGATTGCCACGAAATGGCTTACTGTTTCATGTTGCTTACGCAGGGCACAACAATGGGCTCTTATAACCTCTTCAAAAGAAAGCTTATAGCTGTCTGGACCGGATTTTGGTGGCAAGGACCGGATTTTCGTCAGTTGAAGTAATGCACCGCCGGTGTAACATTGTCCTCACTTGGCTTTTAGAGGTGTAGATGAATGCGAGCATGTTATCGGTCACGCGCCCCTCAATAACCTCCAATTTCTTAAGACGCAGAGGATGCAGACATGGCTGTAGAGAGAACTGGATCGCCCTTCGAAGCTCGCTAGAAGGACAATTTAGATCGTCCGTTATTAACTTGCCTCTTCTCCTTTAATACGACATCAGTTCTTTTTCGATAAAATGTACATATATTATGCGAGCATATCGGTACAATTTTCTAAGGACGACTATACTTCTATAGTTCCAAGCATCTACAGCTAGCTCGCCAAACACTATTTTTTCTCGCTTTTGTTGCTTACTGAACACTTATTTCTTTTATTAAACAGATTTACTTCACTGTTTTTTGCTCTAGTCATCTGATTTAATGGAAGGAATTGAAGATAATCCATCAAATCCTTACTACTTACATCCTAATGAAAATCCATCGCTTGTGCTTACAAGCTCATTACTCACTGAGAACAACTTTTGTTCTTGGTCCCGATCAATGAAGATGGCCTTAATTTCCAAGAACAAGCTCAAGTTCGTGGATGGAACATTACCGATTCCAAATTATGAGGATCCAATTTTTCAATACTAAAACGTCTTACTAATTTCCGCTTCGAGACAAAATAAAAAATAAATAAACAACAAACTTATAGGTTGGTAAACCTAAAAATCATTCCTAATTACATTACTAGCAACCTAATTGATTAGCTAGAGACAAACTAATTAAAGAATCTGTATAATAATTACTGTACTGTAACCTCAAAATGTTATCATCATTTTGACTTGACGTGGGCTTATCAGCCACATATCTACATATACACAGATAGAGAATAGAGATAATATTTCACATGCTTTATGCCATAGAATATACAATAGAAAATTATTATTATTATTTTTATTATATGAATAATATTAATATAATAGCTTATATTATTTTTTACATTCAAATTTATTTATACTCGTATCTATTATATATATAAGAGATAATTACATTTTTGGTGTCCCAACTTTTCAGTTTTTGTTATTTGAGTGTCTAATCTTTTTTTTTTTGCAATTAAGTGTCTGAACTTTTGAAAAGCATACAAATGTAGTGTCTCCGGCTGATTTGATGCTAACTGGGCGCTCAATCAGATCAAACAGGACTCACTTTTATCTCAGTCATTAACCATATCATTTGCCACATGTGTTACATTATTTAAAGGACAAAATTACCCTTATCCAGTCACTCTCCATGTCTGCCATGTCTGCTGTAAAAGTTACTGTTGAGGTTATTTTTGTCAATTCATAAGACTGAATAAGGGTATTTTTATCCTTTAAATAATGCAATACACGTGGCACATGACATGGCTGATAACAGGGATAAAAAGTGGGTCCAGTTTGATCTGACTCAGC
>CATIWK010192923.1:0-16791 GCA_949634005.1 Mallotus japonicus
TTTTTTATCTTAACATTAAATTGTTTATTTATTTTTAAAATTTAAAATTATTTAAAAATGTATATAAATTTATGTTTTTAATTTAAAATATTAGAAATTAAAATAAGTAAATTTATTTTTTATCTACGAAAATTTTTTAAAAGTGATATAAGTGTTAAAAGGTAAAAAACGGTATAAATGTTAGAAATATAAAATTTTAGGGACCAAAAGGAAATAATTTTCGTTAAAAAATTAACAAAAAGATTTAAAACTTCAAACCCGTGAAGTTTAAGGGCCTAGATATATAAAATGAAACTTTAGGGACCTCAATATGAGTTTTGCCAAAAGAAGAAATGCACATGAGAAGCATATATAGAGAGAATAGGAATAGGATTATGGATGATAATAATAATAATGATGATGATGATGATGATGATGATAAAATAAAGGCATAATATATCTATAATCTTACGTATTTGTCATTTTTTGTCAGTTTGACACCTCAACTTACAGTTTTGCCATTTTAACACCTAAACTTGCCTAAAATTCAATTTTAAAACCTCTATCAGCACACATGGCATGAAATAGCGAATCAACACGTGTCATACCTTAATGGTTTGACTGACCAAAAACTGCAAGTAGAGGTATCAACCTAACAAAAAGTAACAAGTACATGAGATAACAGATATATTATGTCATTAAATTAGTGTATTTTAGGCAAATTTAAGTGTTAAAATAACAAAATTGTACATTAAAATGTCAAACTGACAAATTGTACCAAGTACAAGTGGTTACGGATGTGTTGGGCAAAAATAAAAGGCAATTTTAGTGAATGAATGAATTGCTGTAAATGTTTGTGTAGCAGACAGAAGTAGCATTTTTCAGTTTAGCGTTTAACATTAGCCTTTCTTTTTATTTTGTTTTCAAAGATTAAAAAAGTGGCAGAGAGAGTGTTGTGTTGTGCCGTGCTTGTGACAGACTCAGACACATGCATGCCTCCTCACCTCTCAGCTTTTTTCTCCTTCCATTTTCACCTCTCTTCTGTAGGTCCCCACTCTGCCAGCCGGATTTCAGTCCCACACTCCACTCATTGCCCATTAGCCTTCTATTTTTATTTATCTCCAATTCTTGGAAGTATTTTATGCTTCTTCTATGAACACCCACCTTCTAATATAACTCAATTTGTATCGAGTAAAAAGTCACCAGTTCTATTCTTAGCCACAGAGGGCCGGGTAGTGAAATTCCCCCTAAGTTTTTTTTTTTAAAGAAAAATAAATAAAAAAAAAAAGAAAATACAGCCACTTCCATCCATGGTACAGTTTTGCTACAATTTTAGTCGGGCATCATGATAACCAAAACCCAAAACCCAAAACAGGCTCCACAATAAATACCCATTCCATTTACTATAACATATCTTCATGATAAAGGTGAAGCCCGAGCCCAAAACGTGCACAAGCTCTACGAAATGCCATTGCTTCTGCCTTTTGTACTGCATCTCCATAACCTACATCATCCATTGACGCAGTCCCACTCGATTCCCTATACATCTGGTGGAACAAAAGAAAAGATAATCAAAGTGAGCCTCTTCTTCAGTTGTATTATGAACCCTAAAATGATCTCTTTGCAAAAAAAAAACAACTCATTTTTGAAAGCAACCATATAATGCCTAACTTGAATCTTCCACAACATATCACTGCCAATTAAAATATTAGATAACCACACTTCCGTATTTCAAACTCCATCCTCTGAGCTACCAATATCATCCTTCCTCCTTGAACCAGGTTCAAAACGCATTAAACAAACAAAATAGGATAAACTCATCTATTTATGTTCCATCATAAAGGTGAAGAAAGGTGACTGCATAACAAATTTTAAAATAAGAAAACGGAAGGCAAACAATAAATCATGTTTTAATTAAGCCTATACATGTTTAAGAAATTTAGTTCCATGATGCCACAACTACTATCATAGCAAAATGGAGCAAAAAAGACACCTAGATTGGATAATATGGTGTGTGTAACAAGCATGCTAATTTTGACCATGCAATTGGTAGTTTTGTCATGTTTGAAGCAACTAAAAGATATTCAGATTCCACTAAATAGATGGTGCCTTCAGCGGTCACTATGACCAAGATTACACACCTCATTACAAATATCCGTTAGACCAAGTGAAGCAAATAAGGAATACAACTAACAAATGTAATTTTAAAAAATCAATTTCATTTGATTAATCAACAATTATAACCTAAGTACAAGAGTTCTTAAACTAGGCAACAAAAATCTGCTAAGGGAAAAGGAAAATGCAAAATGCAAAACCATGCAACAGGGAATGAAAATATCCAAAATAATAGCATGAAGCTAGAGTCAAGCAATTTCTAGAATAAATGTTCACTAACAGCTAAGAAGGTTATTTCTTTCCATGAAAAAAAAAATACAAAAGAAGATTTTCACTTAATTAAAAACAAAAGCTTATGACATGAAGATTCCATCACAGGGAAGACAAGCTCAATATGGCAATGTTTCATCTGCTACAACATATTTTCAATCTGTTAGCCCTGAGAGGCATATCTTCTTACTCTCACTTCCAAAGATACTCTGATCTAAATAGTGATCTTGGTATCTACACTATGACAACATAACAAAGCTCACAAAGAACCTACTGCATGGAAATCAGATTACAAAAGAGATGAGACTTTTTATTAATGTATTCAATTAAATAAAGTATAGAGTTTTTTCTTTAATTGTAGAGAAAATCGATATTTCAGTGTCATGACGACTTTTAGTTAGAAGATTCTTATATTTTAAACTCAGAAACATTCTCATGAAAAGAGTTGTTGATGCATAGGAAGATTTTATTTCATATTACTGTATGCCCAATTTGTCATTTCAAGAGGAGATTAAAATTCCGGTGTTGGCTTTCATCCCTCTAATTTTTGGCAACTCTTTTTCGAATGCCTTCACTCTGCCCTCCAATACAATCCTCTCCATGCCTCTGTTACTATTTTTTGTTTACCTCCAGCGAGCTCTCAATCTACAAGAGACCAAAATTGTTGTTCTCTGAACTTCAATGAATTCACCAAGCTGGCCATGACATGCCTGGAAATAAAAGATATCTAATTGTTCGCACTACTATTAACATAATAGGTGAGATTATGCCCAACTTATGACATGAAACGTAATCATAAAGGGAATATAGCCAGGCTAAACACAGAAACTAAACAGCAGAAGGCATCACAGACCGAGCCTTAAACAGAGGAATAAACAGTGTGCGTGTAGGATGTAGAACAAACAATTGGCATCGGTATGCACAAAAAGAACAGAGTAATAAGGATACCTCAGCATCAGTCCCATAGAGCGTAACACGATAAACAACAGAAACAGACTTGCCATCGGGGGAATAAGTAATGTTTCGAACCTCACCAGACCATTCTGTGATAGATGGAGAATGTAGAACGGATAACAAGCGTAAAGGACTGAACTTGAAAAGTAGCAGCGAATATAAGATTATACATAGTATATGGAGAGTCAAGTATTGATTTTACTAATGATATTGGCATTAATACCTGGAGCATGTAAATTCATTATCCTGTTGACAAAATGCCTGCACAGCGCAAGTGCAAAGAATAGTAAGCAACAATCATTGAGAATAAATTTTACTGAACAACGGGAAGAGTTGCAAACCCAAAATTTTGCAGTAAAAAGAGTACCAACCAGGGGATGTATTTGACAGATAAGCCATCGTCAAGGCGTTGCCTGATGAGGGAATCAGGGACCTTCTTGTTGAGTTGCTTAAGGACTTCGGAGAGAGGCCTGCTGATTCCTGAAGTGGGGATGTCGCTGCTTTCCACCTCCCTCTCTGCCTCTCCAAAGGCATTCAAAGAAGAAGAATACAACTTGCAACAATAGGATGATGACTGCGTCATTTTCAAAGACAGTGATCTTGTTGTTAGCCATTTCCATTTCATAGTCAACATCTGCTCTTCTTCACTTCCTCTATTTCTCAATCTTAGATCAGCAAAGCAAAACCCTTTGTCCGCTGCAGATTTACAAGTGCCCGTGCCACCGCAAGTAGCACTTGTTTGTTTAGGGCTTTGGGCCATATCTGCACTTAGGGCCTCATTAAGAATCACGACTGATTATAGTTAGGGGTGAGCAAGCCTTCCAACAAAATCCAACTGAAAACTGAATCGATGTTTGGGTTGATTTGTTTAGTTAATATTTTTTATTTTTTAAATTGAATCAAATTGAATGAAAATTTCGATTCAGTTTTATATTTAAAAAATTCAGTTAACTACATTAATCGAATAAATTAAAATTTAATATATTTTTAATTTTTAGTTTTAAATATTATAATAATTTAATAAAAATATTAAAATAATTTATATTTGTAAAAATTTGGTTTGTTTGTTTTTTATTTTAAAAATTATTTATTTTTTTTTTTGGTTTCTAGTTTGGTTTGATTTGGTTCTAATTTAGTTTCTTTTGGTTCTAGTTTAGTTTAGTTTGGTTAATTCAGCTCAGTTAAAAAAATAGCCTAAAATCATCCGAACTGACCGAATGCACACCCCTAATAATGGTAAAATTAGATTTTTTTAACAGAATTTTTAAAATTGCGATTACTTTTTTTTTTCAATTTCCATGTGAGACTTGTTTCATATGTAACTTTTTTTATTATTATTTTTACGGTATATAAATTTTTTTTTTACCCAAAAGATAGAAACTTATATTAATAAAACATCCTTACATATATAAGGCCATTATCAAGATATGCCCAATAAGACTTGTTGTCTTTTACAATGTAAAGACCCAAAAGCCCAATAACATTTGAAACCCTACTAGAATTTAGAAAACAGTAGCACCACCATGTAACTCCATCGGCGGCGGCAGCACCCATAAGCAGAGGGGTTGAAGCCTTGACAGTGTTGAATGTGAAAATCAGCTGCACAAAAGGGTCTTAAACATAGGAAATTGCAGGAACCAGAACGAAGCTCATGGTCATTTTCAATCGAAGCCAACCAGAACAGATGCTTCTCTTCCATTATGAGAGCTACTTCCTGAGGATGAACATAGCAACACGGAAGAGAACTGGAACACTGCAAATCAATCAGCAACCTCTGGTAATCTATGGAAGAGACGAGATCTTTGCTGATATGTAGTGAGGCTATGATCTCCTTCCTTTGCAGTAGGCGTTCAACGCCTGTTAGAAGAGCGACCCTTTGCATCTGTTGGGAGTTGAAACCCATCAGCAAAACCAGACGAGAAACAACAGCATTCTGGTGGAACTCCAGAAGCTGGACAAAGCAGAGGACAACAAGATTGCCATACCACCTGCACCAAAAAGCTATCACACACAAAGCTATAAAGCACAAAATTATCACAACAAACATAGATATATCCATTTTATTATGGAATATACACCACAAACATAAAGGAAAAGAAACAGAAAGAGGGGGATGATTACTAGTGAAAACCAGTAGCCATCCCCTATGAAGAACACAGAATATCATCGGAACTATCACTGTAGCAGAGAACTATCTAGAGGAATTATATATATATTTCGGTATATAGTTCAAAATAACAACAACATCAACAATAAAATTCATCCTCTTTCTCTTATTCTTTGTCTCTTACCCAAAATAGAACATTCATTTTTACATTGTTTTCTTACTTAATGTCTATCATCTAGCGAAGATCCATTTCAGCAAATAGATCCAAATAACAATATAAATGCTCATGGCATCTTATACGTGTTCATTTATATATATATTTATATATAAGTGGATACTTGAACTTGATATAAACTTATTAGGTATTGGATTAAAAGGTCATAAATCATCAAAAATTATGATTGGTAAGTGCGAAATTTCCTTTTTTTTTTTTTTGGGTTCTTTGATACTTGGGTATTTTTGGGTTTTGTTTTTTTTTCTTTTTATTTTCAAATTTGTGTTTCTAGTGCTGGGTTGTGAGTGTGATTTTTTTTTAAATAAAATTTTAGGAATATATTATTAATTTGGTGATATGGTTGTTAATGAATTTAATTGTAAAGTTTTTGTTGATGTTTTTGATTTTTTTTTATTGTTGCCATATTATTTTTTGTCATGTTTATAATTTGTAACATAGAGGCAAATATAACTATTCGAATTGGTTGTTGTCGAGTTGTTATTGTTATTTTTTGGTTTTTTGGGTTGTTTTCTGGTTGTTGTCAGGTTGTTGTTGGGTTATTATGATTTTTTTTTTGTTTTTTGAGTTTTGTTTTTGGTTGTATGTTATTTTTTAGTTGTTTAATAGTTGTTATCAGGTTTTTTCTGCTTTTTTATAGTTATTTTCTAATTCTTATGAATTTTTTTAATGTTGTTTGTCGTTTTTTTAATTGTTGAAGGGTTGTTGTCAGGTTGTTATTGCTATTTGGTTATTTTTGGTGCTTTGTGGTTGTTTTCTATTTTTTAAGTTGTTATACAGTTTATAATTGTTGTTGATGGTGGTTGTTACGAGGTTATTGTCAAGTTGTCCACCGTATTTTTTTAAAAAGATGTTTGTCAACATTATAATTTTTTTTTAAAAAGAAAAAAAAAATGAAACCCTAGCCTCCTTTTTTTCTCTCAACTTTCACTTTTTTTTTAATTTTCTAGCTGCTCAGCTTTCTTAAGTAAGAAGGGGTGATTTTTGGCCATTCTTGGTCTGAAATTACCCCTCTATACATCTTTTTATCAATTTATTATTTAAATAAGTGGTTATTCCACATAGATTTAGGTTTATTTTGTTTTTCATGATTTCATCGTCTTGTTGCGGCGTTTAGTTTTCATTGTCTTGTTACGACGTTTTTTTTTTCGTCTTGTTGCAGCTTTTTCTTTGTGTGGGTGATTCTGACAGGCAAAGTATATTCGATCAGACAGAGACAACGAATCAGATTATGGTCGTCAATATGTTGCAGAACTGAAGTCATAGGTATTGTAGTCAGTATAGTATTATCAAATTTGTAGGCTTTGAACCGATTTAGGGGGGTGTTTGGTTTAGCTGATTGGACCAGCTGATAGAGGTTTGGTTTCAAAAAGTTGAGGAAAAAGTGTTTGGTAAATTTTTGATATCAGCAGCTGATAGCTAATTGACTCCCAATCAGCTTCAAATTGTAGCTTTTTTAAATAGCTGATTCTAATTTATTTATTTTTACAAAACTAACCTTGCGTTAGTTGCTTTGTGAAAATTATAAGCCTTCTGTGCTTTCATTGACTGTGAATATAGCTGGAGAAAACCTATCTTTAGCACGGATGCACATGCATATATATATATATTCATTTGTTTTATTTGTTTTACAGATAGTTTATGACACTGTAAGAAAGCATGTTAAAGAAGCTTTTGGAGTAAATAATGGTGAGACAGGTCCTTCGGGATCCCATATCGGAAGTTTGTGGTCGTGTGTGTATTAATAAAGCGGTGCACGGGTCTCACCTAGTCAGCAATTGCCTAGGTGATGGTGCGTGTACAGTAAGTCTTTGGCCAAAAAAAAAAGCTGGGCCTCGGCTTGCGATGTGGTTGGCCTGTCGCTAGACCTCCCGGTTTCAGCCGCCCAGGAGTGGGTTCGCTCTTGGGTGGCCCACTTCTGGATAGGCCAGACACTTGAACTGGTCCTTCGAGATCCCACATTGAAGTTTGTGGTCATGTGTGTGTTAATAAAGCGGTGTACGGGCCTCACCTAGTCAGCAATTGTCTAGGTGATGATGGTGCGTGTACAGTAAGTCTTTGGCAAAAAAATAATAATAATAATAATAATAATGGTGAGACAGAGATAATTTTTCAAGAGACTAAACAATTGTTTAACAAATCTAATTTGAAAGGAATCCTTTTATCGTGCATTGATGCTCTGACAAACAAGGGACCCTTTCTTCTTGCAATGTCATTAGCAAGAGGCTCAGTTAATTAATGTGATGAAAAAATTCAAAATTTTATGGTATTTTATAATTTTATTTCAATTTGTAATTTTAATAAAAATATTTTTATCATATTTATTATAGTGCGAATAGGTATTTAGTTAAAATTAAATAAAAAATATTAATATGATATTAATAAAATATCAAATATATTTTTATATTGTTCAAAAAATATATCTCAAAAATTAAACAATATTTGAATAAAAAAATTAAACAATATTATTTTGTACTTATTAAAAAATTATGAATTTAATATAATAATAATAATAATAATAATAATAATAATAATATTATTATTATTATTATTATTATGTTGTAATTGTAGTAGTAAAATTTAATATTATTTTTTCTATTTGTTTGTATAAAATAAATAAATTATGTCTAGAATAGTCATTTTATATACTAACCAAAACAGCTCATATGCATTTTACTAAATACTATTACAAAATAGCTATAAGCTAACAACTAGCAGCTATCAACTAGCAACTAGCAGCTATCAGCTATCAGCTATTAGCTGATAGAAACATGTAAACCAAACAGACCCTTATTATGCTGTTAACCTGGATGATGTTTCATCATTAATAGTTTTTAGCGAATTTGTATCTGTGTTTCTATCGATATATTACTAGTTTGAATCAGTAGAATTATTTTTCTTTTCAAAACAAAAAAAACCATATTTTTTAAAAAAATCTTTCATGTTCTAATAATCATTATTCATCCAAACTAAAATGGAATGGATTTTAGAAATACCAAATTTCCCAATATGCTGTAATCCAATGCATTTTTAATTTGTACCTTTTAACAACTATTCGTTAAGAAAAGAACAATAATTATTTAACCCTCCACTTCTATATTTATATCGTCGGATTTGTCAAATATTTATAAAAAAATATATATATTTTTAATTATAAAATAATATTTACCAATAATATTATATCAAATTAGAATGTATCAGTATAAAATATTAGATTAAATAACTCTATTAAAGAAATATAAAATCATTCAATTTTTACTTAAAAAATTTCTTACAAATGTTATATGTTTTTTTTTTTGAACATGACAAATGTTATATGTTATAATATTTAAGTTTCACATGCATATTTCTTACAAATGTTTTCAGGTAATTTTGTTTGTGCTTGGTCTCAATCTCTGATTGGCAGATTTGTTCCTCGTGAGGCTGAATGTTTAAGAGTTAGGGAGGCCCTTAGCTGGTTGAAAGACAAGGCTCTTCCCGATTTGGTTGTAGAAATGGATGCGCAGCAGGTGGTTCACAGTTTTTCTACTTCTATGTTTCATTCTTGTTTTGGTTTACTGTTGGAAGATTGTAAACATTTAGCTGATCAGTTTGCTAATGTTCAATTTAGATATGTTAGACGGTCTGCGAATGAAGCCGCTCATGTTACAGCTAGAGTAGCTTGTTCTGTATCAGATTGTATGGTTTGGGAATCCTCCATTCCAGATTTCCTTGTTCCTATTTTGTTTTCTGATTTGATGAATTAATGAAGTTCTTCTTTCCTTGAAAAAAAAAAAAAAGTTTCACATGCATATATTATAATTGAGATATATAGTATTTTGCAATATATCCTTCAATAATAATAATTAATCTACATTATTGTAATAAAATTAGTTGATTCATATGAAAATATGTATTAAATTAAAAAATATTAATAAATTGTAACTTCATAGTATTAAGATAAAGTAAGGTCCACCTTGCATAAATTATTTGATATCGGGTATCTCTCCCTCCTCAGAGATAGGAGTAAAACTATGTGGATTCTCATGTTTAGTTTCATGAATAGTACTCACATTTTAAGTTGTTTTTAAATTTCATTATTATTGTTATAGTTTTCTATGATTAATTGTTTAATTAGTTTTTGAAACTTATTTTAATTATTAGATTTGAATGCTTTTATTATTATTTTTTTGTAATTTCGTGTAATTTCTCCATTATTAATAATGAAATCAACCTGCGGTTTGATTGGTTGTTGTTAAAAAGAAAATATGGAGTAAGCTCCCATTCTCTCTAGCTTCACCTATTGCCAATTACAAATGTAGTCAAATTTTATTTATTAACTTGTTGTGTGCATTGCCAATTACGGAGAACACACAACTATAATCCTAGCTAGTTACATTATGGTCAATGGCCTTTACACAATCATATTATTAATGTAATTCTTGTTTCATTATAGGGATAAATGCATAAATGATATATGAACTTTTTCATTTTTGTCTATTTTGGTGTTTGAATAATTTTTTTTTACAATTAAGTGTCTGAATTTACAATTTTTTTAAATATAAAAATATATTTCTTTTATATTAAACTTTAATTTCTTTGTTATTCTAATTATTTTTTAAAAATTAATAAAAAATATTTTTTGTTTATCATATTAAACTGGAAAATTAAATATTTTCTTTTTCTTTTTATTTCATTAATATTAGTGGTTTAAATTAATTTTTAATTCATGATTTTAGTCAAATAAATTTTTTTCATTAATTTTTTTATGGTTTAATTATAATAAATAAACTTTTATTGTATTTTTCTTTTCACTCTTTTAGGTAAATTTAAAAATAAATTAATATTTTTATTTTCAATAATAATAGTTTAATATTTTATTTTATTTTAATAATATCCAGTATATTTTTCTTTCAATTTAATATATATAATTAAAAAAAATAAATTTATTATAAAAAATTAAAAATGAATCTAATATAAAAGGGCAATATTTAAGTCATTTTACTGCATAAAATAAGACATATAAATATTTTAACCTGTAAAACCTGCTAGAGACACATTTTTTTTTTTTTTTTTAGGTTCAAACACATACTTGTAAAAAAAATTATTTGAATACCAAAATATCAAAAGTAAAAAAGTTCGGACACCATTTATATATTTGTCCCTTTCATTATATTATTGCTGATCAAACATCACCTTAAATCTTTAAACCCTCATTAAGTAACTGGATAAAATCTCATTAAGATTATAAATAATTGGATCTTTTGAGGTAATCATTTTAATTTTGAGATCGCATACATAAAAGAGGAAGCATGTGACATTTTGATATAATAGTACGTACTAGTAGCTAGCTAGGCATAACTATTGAAGTTTGGAAAAAATGAATAAATGGTAGTAAGTTGAGTAAATTAAAGAGAAAAGACAAATTTTATTTGATGTCAGTAGAAGAGAGTCATTTGTTGGACGTTAATGGGATAGCAATCCCTGGGTGGTCCGCTAAAGGCACGCTTGGCAAGAATGGAGTTAACGGCCTGTGTTGGGTGGAAGGCATCCCAAAAGACATAAACATTTCTATTTGGACATGGAACCGCAAATGGAAGGCATGTTATTTGGCCTTGGTTCCTTCCAATTCCGCAGCAACCCTTGTCAACAACATTGAACCCGTAAGTTGAAGGGTTATTCAGGATGTCCCCAACGGCAGCGTAAGTGTTTCCATACACAAAGATTGCACCTTTGCATGATCTGTTGAGTTGATCAACAAGGGACTTGAGGCCTTCGTTGAAACTGCCAAGCATTTGATTCACATAATCAACGCATCTGTCGGGAGGGGATTGACCGCTTGCTCTTTGGTTAGGAATGCACCCAAGGGGTCCTACTCCAGCTATCAGGAATTTTCTTAGTCCTACGCTGTACAGTGCATAAAGTTGACGGGCATAGTGATTGAGGAGAAGGTTGGCGAATTCCGGAGGACTGTAGTTGTAGCTGGAAGAGTAGATCGAAGGCATTAGGTAATTGTTGATGTAGTCATTGCTTCCAAACACCAAAACTGCCAGGGATTTCCCTAAGAAGTTGGTCACATTTGTTCCGTTCATCATTCTTCTTAGCTCATTTACACTTGACTCAAAATTCAACACTTGCTGACTCAGGCTGTACCTTTCTCCCTGCACATCGACCATATATACGTGCATCTCATCATCAAGCACGTATGTATATATGATATCATTCTAATTATATATGATCAAGTCATAATCAAGTATATTTACATAGTGTTGGCCCGTCTCATCAAGGATGCCAGCGGCTGCTGAGGCGTAATTAACTCCCCCAAGTAATTTATCTCCAGCTGTGGCAGGATCTGCGAAGGCTGAAGGATAAGCAACACCAACCATCTCTCCTGCATGCACATATTCATGTATATGTATATACAATAAATCATAATTATTAATTGACCTATTAATAATAATTATGATTAATAGATCGTATGACCTATTAAAAAAACCAAATTAAATTACGCACCAAGTATGTCAATAATAGTTTTGCCATTGCAAAATCTCCCAGAGGGACCTCTGTTAAAATCAATGCCATAAGGGTAATAATCGGCTTTCGCAATGGAGCTAAGCCAGTTATTGTTTCCATTATCAACAAGGGAATCTCCGAACACGAACATCGCTGGAACCGTTGCTGACTCTACGACTCCAATATTACCGTTACTATTTGGTAACGCGAGAACGACTAGTGCAAAGGTGACAAACATCCATCTATGCCCAATACGTCCCATAATCTTTCAATTCTGCACGCCAAATTTAAGCCCTCCTCAAATTTATAGCTAGCATATCAAGTATGTGTGTGTATATATATATATATATATATATAAAAGGTAAGTAGGCAGCCGTGAAAATGATGATGACAAGCTTAGCTAGCGTTTCTTGTTCAAAAAAGCTTAGCTAGCGTTATAATTTCGCCATATATTTATCCGTTACAAAGAAATCTGTATGTACATGTAACCAAAAACATGTACATGACTGAATTGCCACGTTAGTCTAAGACTTTATTCCTGGATTTGGGTTCTCTTTTTAACGCTCATCTTTGCCTTTTTCTTTTTTCTCAACCAATTACTTAAAGTTATTTTGTTTGGACTGCTTGTTAGTAGTTTATTTATTATTTAATTTCAAAGATCCTACTAGCTAGTATTACCATATCAAAAATTAAGTTTTATTAATTTTTTTATGATTTCACTAAATAAAGATCAGAATATAAATAAATTTAAAAATAATTAAAATTATTAATTGTATCTCTTTCAAAAAATTCAAATAAAAAAATAAAATTTACAAATATATGAAAAACTAAAGTAAATATTTTTTCTTCCATACTCTAACTAAACAAAAATGGCTAAGGTTAAATAGTCTAATAGTATAGCTCTCTTTAAGACCTAACCCTTTTAGGATGAATGGTAAAATATATTGTCACGAGGTTAAAGCATTTGATTGAGAGTAATGTATCATCCTAAAAAATTATAATAATATTTAGCAAGTAATTTTAAATTAATATTACAATTATATATTATAAAAATATTTTTAAAAATAATTTATTTATTTACTAAATATAATTATAATTTTGAAAAAATTATTATAAAAATTATTTATTTTTTGCTGAATAATTTTTATTCAAACATTTTAATAATTATATTTATTAATTTATATATTTTATTTACAAATTTTAAATAACATATGACAATATTTAAATATTTAACGAGGGAATCAAAATTTATTACCATGAGGTAGGTGAGAATGAGCTATTATGGATAATGGATTTCCATTTCAGATAGGTTTAAATTAGGAAAAATTACGCTTTACATTAAATTTGACCTAAAAATTTACAAATTTACTGTCAGTTACTTTTTTTACGTTTAGATTTTTGTTTTTCATATTTATATTTTTTCTTTTTTATTTTTACGGTTTGTTTTTTTTTTAATTTACAATTGACACAATTAGACACCTCAGCAGCAAACTTTGCAGCTTTATTTCCTTCATGACCATCATAAACTCCGGAGAAACCCTACAAATCAATCACCATCACCAAGAAAAAAACATAAACTAATAACTCCGAATCGTATTCTTGCCTTGTGTAACCTGCATCGATGAGGAAGCCGGGTGAAAGGGCGGGGTTTCCCCCATAGACACTCCGAAGATTAAGTTAGTATCGTATAGAGGAAATATAATAAAGTAAATAGAATAGAATAAGGGTGTAGAATAAGTATATGATGGAATGATGACATGATGTCTTGATGTAGAGTATGAGAATATTAGAAGATGTGTGAATGTTGAATGAATGATCTCTCCCCCATATGATGAGATGTATATATAGAGAAGGATTGACTCAAATCTCTTAGGAATAGGATTCCTAATACTTGTAGGATTTGGCTTGCTTGGGAGAGAAGAAACTTCCTTTGTAGAGTAATCTTCCTAATTGAGCTTTTTTCCTAATCAAGTAATCCTTATTAGAATAGGATACTGATTATGGGGTATCAGAAACATTTCAGTAAAAAAATGAAGAAAACCATCAAGAAACAAATTATCAACAAGAAGAGAGCTTCGTACATCATTGTTGTTATTTTGATATGTATGAGTGAAGACAAGAACAAACATGAAGAGAGGATGAAATTGATCTATGGTGTTAAAATGATAAAGAGATTAACAGAAAGTAGGCAGAAATTGAAAGACATTATATGAAGCATTTGGTTGAATGTGATATTAAAAGTAAAACCCGACAGTTGTCCCATGAGAATTTAGCATAAGGTTAAAGAAGGATGGCCTAAGGATAATATGAACGATGATGATATTAGCTGTCAGGAATGTAGTTGTCATCGTGAAATTATGCACAGGGCACCAAGCAAAGACACATGTTGATTTGGTGAGTGTGTGGTGATTTTTTTAGTTGTTTTCGGTGAACGTTATTTGTTATTTTATTTGATTGTTTCAGTTATTTCAGTTGTTTTGATTATTTTATGGTACATAAAAATAACCACCATATTTTTGAAATAATTATTGTCAAATACTTTATTTAAAAAAATTAACCGTAATTTTGAATTTTTTTCATTTTTTTTGTTATTTTTAAAAAAATCCCTTAAAATTAAAACAAACATTAAGAAAGAGAATGAAGTATTCCTATTCCCATTTCTGAGCTTATTTTAACGCAAACAAACAGACAGTAAGTGTACTTTTCAAGAATGTACTAAGATCCTAACTGAGCATGTACAATAATTAGTAAGCTATAAAGCTAATTACAGGATTCTAATGCACAACTCTGTTAATACAGATTAGTACAAGTTAAGTTGTAACTGGGTGGTATGCCAAAAGTTTGAAAAGATAGCATTATAAAAAAAATTAGAATAAGTCCTCATGGGTAGTTTAAGTGGTAAAAAAGGTGAATATTCAATTATGAAGGTTAGAGTTTAAATCTCACGCTTTCCTCTCTCTTCCTCTTGATGTAAAAAATTAAATCACTTGTATTAATGTTAAAAAAATTTTGAATGAAGTTGAGAGGAATTTTTTCTTGGGCGATGATACACTTAGCGGGCCGCGTATTTTAATAATTTTTTTTGGACAAAATTACCTCCTGCAATCAGGGGGACAATTTATTGTAATTTGATTTTTCTGTCAATTTACACAGACCCCATCAATTTTTTATTCACTGCTTTATAGCGGCCCACCCCATTTATCTTTTTTTTTTTTTCATTTTTCCGTTTCATTTAGTAATTCATTTCTCTCAATGTAATAAGGAACTAAAAAAAAAAAAAAGACAAAAAGAACATAAGGGTACTTTAATATCTAACAGAAAATTAAGAAGATTAAATAGAATTATAGGAACTATAAATGAAAACTACTAGAAAATTGATGTGCCACTTCATTCGCCTTTCTTAATATCTATACTCGAATTTGTCTCTGCAGGTTGTCCCTCCGCTGAAGACATAAAGGAATTGGTTCCTCGTATACTAGGAAAAGTTGGTCCTGAGCTGGACATATAAATTCGTCTAACTGCACTGGAGAGGCTGGTATATTTAGTAACTACATCCTTATACAGACTAAGCAATCTCTCCACATCTTTAACTGTCAATTCACCAGCCTTAGCTTCCATGTATGGATAATTTGGAGTACCTAATGCGATGGAAGGAAAATTAGATATGATTAGATGAAGAGAGTTGCATAATTTCCCTCCTCTAACTGCATAAAAAAGATACATATCACAATGGATATTTAAAAAATAGTCAAAAACATGAAAATAGAATTAGGAAAAAAAGAAACTAGTGTCCAAGATATGGAATCCCAAACAATGCAACAGATAAACAACTGGCCACTAGAAAAACGTTACGTGGACCAACATGTCTACTAATCAAAGCAACAATTTCTTAGTCAAACAAGCTTACCACTTGTATTAATTTCTATATCGTCCATCCTTGTTGAAGGACCAGGACCTGTCCCAGTACTTATATCTGCCATTCCATTCAACATGGATGAGAGTTCTAGTTGTGATTCCTTGTTGGCCAGCTTTGCTGCTTGCATGCTCTGTTCAAATTCAATTTCATTCATAGAAAGAGATTTTGCATTTAAGTCAACAATAAAGGATTTGGCTGAGACCAGATTTGTGAAATAGTAAGCCGCTTCTGAAACCAGTTTTGTCTGTCTACGGTACAACTGGATGAATTTCAGGTTCGAATGCAACTGAGGAGGATTGGCCTGTTCAAACAATTTAAAAAGTTTTCAAACATTAAGAAAATACAGTAGGACCAACAAATTATTCTATGGAAATTAACATGAACCTTCAAGTTATTTGAGAAAAAAATGATTGGAGAAAAATTATTGAGAAGCTCCGGTCCTGTTTAGTTGTTAAAATTAATGCTGTTTTACAGACAACGAGCATAAGAACAGAGACCTTGTCATAGCGATGGACTCTGATCCCACAACGATATGAGAATCGAGATCCTTTTCATTTAATCAAATTTTGTCACTTATAATGATATGTGTCGTTCTTTCATCCTCATTGTGCAAAGTAAGGCTGCAAATAAGTTGGGGGCTACCCGGTGCCCGGCTCATAGGCCTGTGAGTTAGCTCATTTATACACTCGTGAGATAGCTCGTAGGGTGCTTCAACCATCTATGGAT
>CATIWK010192955.1:0-45664 GCA_949634005.1 Mallotus japonicus
ACCCAAATGACTTCTCACATCCTCCTCCAGCACCACCATCTCCATCATCAACCACCACACTATTTTCAATATTTCCCAAACCCATCAAACCACCAATACGCTAAAAAAAAAAAAGACGACGCTATTAAGATAGCCTAGGCTAGAGATGAGTTTTTCCTTTTTTCTTCTATTTTTTCTTTAATGAACCAGGAAGCTTGATTTGAAGAAAAGAAAGAAATACAGAGAGCTTCAAGAAAAGAAAGAAAACAGAGAGCTTGATTTGAAGAAAAGAAAGAAACACGGAGGTTTTACTTGAATGACGTAAATGGGTGCATTTCTGTAATTATTTTTCCTTGTTATGCATTTTAGTAATTTAGAAAAAAATTAGATATTTTAGTAATTAAAGTTATTTTTTAGGGCATTCATGAAAAAACCCTTAAAAAATACTTGTACCACTCGAGATCCAAACACTAAAGCCAAATTGGCGAAATATAGTCGTTCAAAAAAAAAAAAATTTGGCGGAATATAAATTTCACCCCTGAACTTTACTCAATCATTCTATATCACCTCTCAACTTTTTTTTGTTCAATTTCACCTCTTAACTTCTATTTTTCACCTATTTAGCCTACATAACTTCAAATTTTCACCAATTTCATCTCTTAACTTCAATTTTTTCACCTATTCAAGCTAAATACGATTTAAATATACGTGCTTATCTGGTGTGCGAGAAGGGTTAAATAGGTGAAAAGTAAAAGTTAAGAGGTAAAATTCAACAAAATGAAAATCAAGAGATGACATAAAATAATTGAGTAAAATTCAGGGGTGGAATTGTATATTTGGCCAAGCCAAATTCAAAATTCAAGTGGAATCCAAATTAAAAATGAGAAATGACAATCAAATTATAGGTTACCCATAAACAGTGATATGGATGCTGAACAGCTAATTCCCTCACAGTTATGAATGTAAGGAATACAACACAGCACGAAGACTTAAAGAGTAGCCTTGCGAGCATCAGAAAAGGAATCAGAAGTCCATAACTGGAATTTCTGTCACATGCATTCAATGTAACAACAAAACATAAATTATCGATAAGATATAGGTGGACCTGCAAAGGAGTACCAAGATGAAACGGGTGGAGGCACAGTTTCTGCTTTGGTTCCTTGGTATGCTTGTTTATGATCTGACAATGGTTCAGCTCCATACTTCAAGTATAACTTATCTATTGGATCAGGTTCAGTTCTATGCAAAGTCTCTCTCCTACCATCAACACAATAGGAACCTGTGGAAACTTCCTCCCTTCTTGGAAACACCATTATTTATGTGCCATTTCTTCCAAAACAATTGAATTCACAGTAATTTAGAATTAAAAAAAAAAGACAAGACTCTGAATCACTAATCACCATTAAAACTGCATTATTATCTTGTTTATGTTTCACATATTTTTGGGCACGACATCACTACTTGTTTCCAATCTTCCACCCATTTTGCCTATTTAATAACATATTCAATTTCAAAATTTAAGACTGTCTTCTCTCTTTCCCATTTTTTTTAGTACTATCATTCTTTTCTTTAAACCAGAACCACGCAAATATAATAAGTAATAATTTATTACAGAAAATAACTATCCTTCAGTACAAATTTTTGGAAAAAGCATAACCATAAATAAAACAAATTAAACAATTTCGTACTCTTAAACAAGAACATGCATGAATACAGATACAAATTAAATAAAAATTTTAAAAAATAGACCTCGATTTGAGTAGAAAGAGAGTGGAGGCCATGAGATCAAAGAAGAAATCAACAGCGTCATTGTGTCCAGCATTGTTGATTGAATCGATGGGCTTTCGTTGGGCCCTCCAATTGCTTGTTTCCCTCCCTCTAACACTATGCATGACAACCATAGAGGGAAGGAAGGAAAGAGAAGGAAAGAGAAAGTTTTTAAAAGGAAAGGAAAGAGAGAGAAAAGAGAGGGAATAAGAATTATAAGTTTTGTTGTGTTTGGTAGCTTAAAATTAATTAATAAAGAAAAAAAAGAGAGGAAGTGTTGAAAAAGAAAACAAAAATTTAAATTATAATGCATTTTGGAGTTAAAATATTTTACACCTCAATTTGGGGTGTAACCAATTTCACATTCTACAAGGAAAATGAGGGGAAATAATTCTCTTTTAATTCCTTTCCCCCTCTATTAACTTTTAATAGTCAAATAATACAAATTTAATTCCCTTTCTATTCCCTTTCCTTTCCCCTCAATCCATGCGTAGTGTAAATCACCTGAAAGATATCCTTATAATACATACGTAACCCCCGAACTTGTAGTGAAAAATTCATTGACTCACCGTACTTAAGGTTTGACCTTATAAATATTTTAACTTGTAAAATTTGACCTTATAGACACATCAACTTGTAAAATTTGTATTCTTTAAACACCTCCGTCTTTCGCTCCACGCCTCTTAACTAAAAAAATTTTCTTTTGATCATCGTAATTCTTATAAATTATCATTTTTTATCCTCTCATTTTTAACATTCCTTTATTATTTTAAGGCATAATTATTATTAATATTATTAATTTATTTGCACTCATATATTCTGATTATATTGAAATTAGAATGACATATATATTTTTAATAATTAGATATTAAATTCTAAAATTAAAAATATTTTGTTTATATATACAGACTTGAATAATGTATATTTTTAAAAGTAAAATAAAACTTATATCCTCATAAATAATGTTATTGATTATTTAGTTCATTTTTAAAATTTTATAATTTAAAAATTATAAATATTATTAATTTTATTTTTTATTTTTAGTTATAATTTAAAAAATTATGAATAAATAAAAATTATTAGATTATAAATAGTTTAATATGAGATATACCAGTTGTACACAAGTAAATAAAAAAATAAATAATCAATAAATAATTATTCGGTCAAATGATAGATGAAAATATGAGTTATATAATTTACATGATTTATAAATTTATAACTATTAAAATATTTTAAAATTTTTGAAGGGATTAATTGTTACTTAGAATAAATATTTATGAATAAAAATTATAAATTTATAATTATCATTTTTTGGGTTATTAACTTAATTAAGAGAAATTAAAAATTATAAAGTATTTTTATTCATAGTAATTAATATAACTTTATAATATTCACTTATTTTAATTAAAATTTAATTTATACGTATAGTTTTGAATAATGTCGATTTAATATTAAAATAAAATTTACATTTACATAATCAACATTTGTTAGTTATTTTATTACTAATTTTTAATTTTTACAATTTATAATGTAGAATTCATAATACTTTATATTAAAATATCTTTAAAGTTTTGTTTAAGTTATTTTAATTTTATTTGAAATAACTTATTTATTTGTAAAAAATTGTAAATAATATTTTTATTATTTTAGTAGATTATAAAGTTAATTGAACTAGAAAGTATATGTTTAAATAATTTTTTGTGTACAATAATCAATTTGACACTATTTGAACTTTAAATATAAATTCAAGAACCAAAAAGAATTTTATCAATAAAAAGTAAATTGAGCCAAAATCTCTGCTGGAGCACTTATCATCACTATCAGTATGGAGGTGTCTATAAGATCAAATTTTACAAGTTAGGTGTCTATAAGATCAATTTTTAAGTATAAAGAGCCAATGAATTTTTCACTACAAGTTCAGGGGACTGTGCATATTATATATGAACCAATTGTTATCTGTTTTTTAAAATTTTGAAAACCTTCGAAATCAAATCCTCCAATGACTATTATTTACTGTAATTAGTTATGCTACTAGTGTGCATTCTGAGATCATTGACGCGGTGTAAGAAAAAAAAATTTAAGAAGAAAAAATCAGAGAAAATTCTGTGTAGTTATCCTAAAAACACCCATAACATTTTAATCTAATTTCATATCGGCCGTTAATTTTTTGAGTGCAAATACGTATACACTCTTATCATTTTGAAAATCATATGTGTAAGTAGGGCTGTAATCGAGCCAAGTCGAGCCGAGTTTTGGGTAGGCTCGGTCTTGGCTTGGATTAAAAACACTGGGCTTGAGCTCGACTCGAGCTCAGTACAATTTTCAAAACCTGAGCTCAAGCTCGGCTTGAGCTCGTTTATCTTTTACTCGGGCTCGGCTCGAGCTAAGCTCGAACTCGCTCAGAAGAGAGCTTGGGAAGGGCTCGGTAGAGAGCTCATGAAGACATCAGAAAGTGGAACAAGAACAAAAACCGAAAATCCAATATAACAAACTAAATCACAATAGGTTTCAATTGACAATCACCGAAATTTAAACCCATAAAGCAAAAATCTTACAATAAATACAAATCCAATAACAATGAGAAGAACAAAACACACCCATAATATCGTATAACAAAAGCTATTAGATCTTATAGAGAAAATTTTTGCAAAAGCTAATAAGATCTTACAACAAAAGCTAATCCAATAGCAATAATATGCATGCGGTGAATGAACAAAAGCTATTAGATCTTACAGTGTTGAATTTACAAGAAATTAAAGAGGAAATTTCAGAAAGAAAATATATGTTCCATCAAAATCTCCTAGTACATGTCTTCTTTCTTGAAAGGTCGAGTTTGATTTTGAAATAGTGTTGACGGCGGCGAGAAAGGACGACTGAACAACAATCAGATGAGGGCCAAGGGACGATGATGATGTTGACGGCGGTAAGGGATGTAGATGATGATGATGTTGTTGACGTTGGCGAAGAAAGGCGACCGGATGGACAGATGAGGAACAGAGGGTGGGAGGTGCGGGCGAGAGGTGTGGACTGGGTGTGGGCAGCCGCTCAAGAATTTTGGTTGAGATAGTTTTTTTAACAGAGTTGAGATAGGTTAAATGAGATAAGGTTGAATGAATTAGGTTAAAAGAGTTAGGTTAAGTAAAGAGAGTAATTCTAGGAAGTTTGTTTGTATCAAAACTATGTAGTTTTGGGTAAAATTACGTAGTTTTGATCAAGCTTATATAATTCTTTTAGTTATGGACAAATTGTTTTTTTAATGAAATTAAAATTATGTATTTTTATAATAAAATAATTTAAATGAAATTATAATTTATAATTTAATTATATATTCATTTAATAATAATTTTAAGGGGATATTACATAAAAAAACCCAACCTTTAGGGGTACTTTCAAATAAAACTCTATTCAATTTTTTCTTTTAAATATAACCACAACCTTTGAATTTTTATTGAAAAAAACACTTTTTGGATTACTGTACTGGTAATGCTGAGTTTTTTGTCTAAATTTCATATATCTAGTATGCTAAGTTGAAATTTCATATACCTAGTATGTTGAGTTTTTTGTTGTAATAACTAAGTTGCACTTTTATCTGTCTAAACAGTCCGCTAATCTAAAATGAAACGCTCAATTGGAGGGGAAAAAATATCAATTTAGGGGCAAATGCATCGGTTTCATCTCTTATTACCAGTACAGTCATCCAAGTGGGTCCCATGGATCATAAAAAAACAGTTTCATCTCCTGTTACCAGTACAGTAATCCAAAAAGTGCTTTTTTTTTCATAAAAATTCAAAGGTTGTGGTTATATGTGAAAGAAAAAATTGGATAGGGTTTTATTTGAAAGTACCCCCAAAGGTTGGGTTTTTTTTATGTAATTTCCCCCTTAAAAAAATAAAGAGAATAAAAGTTAGAAAGGCAAACACTCGAGTAGACTCCTCCACTTCTATGTTATCTTCATTTATCAAGATTCGGGGCCATTAATTTAAAGAATTTAAAATATTTGAAAAAGGAACTTTTAAATGTAAGGAAAGATAGAAAAAGTTAAAGAGTTAAATAAAAACAAGAATATTTGTAATAAAAAGATGATTTAAGAAAATGATGAAATTCATGATAATAATTATTTGAACATGATAAAGCATCTAATTTATAATATGAGTAATCCATCAAGTTAGGCCTCAAAACATTAGTTTTGTACCTTGGATGGACTTAATTCACACCATAAACTATTGCTTTCCCATGATTCCAATAATTATCCAAAAGAGAAACTTAAGAAGAAAATGTTTAGAGATGTTGGGTTTTGGTCAAATCAAAGATCAAGTATAAAAACACATAAGAGAGAAAAGACACATATTATACATATAACCCATATTCACAAAAGGAATAAAATAAAAGACAATTTAGGATGTAATAAATTAATGAGAAAGGAAACATTAAATAGCTATATTAAGAACCAAGATAAGAGTAGAGAAAAGGAGATGAAAATGTATTAAGAAATAATTAACACAAAATGAAGGAAAACTACATAAATGGAATCATAAAATGAAATAAAAATAATATATGATAAGAAAATTATATTAGAACAAAAATACGTTTTATATAGTACCTCATAAAAATGGAAGATCAGAAAAAAAATATTTTGAAATAAAGAAAATGAAAAGCAAATGGTTTATAAATATAATTAAAAAAAGAATTGATTTTAAGAGTTAAAAAAAAGAAAGTTTAGAGTAGAAGTCCCATTAATAATCACATTAAATAAACAAGGACAAAATCAATTAATCAAAATGAGTAATAATACACCAATAACTTAAAAGAAATGAGATATAGGATTATATGTAGAGAAAATAAATAACAAATACAAGACAAGTAATGAAGTGATTAATAATGTTGGGTGCATGCAATGTGATGCAATTCTGAAATTCATGCAAGAATGATAGTGATGCATGCCAAGGTGCAAGCAAGATGCATCTAGAGAATCTAAAAATGAGCACACGCATGATAGTGATATACATCAAGCAAGTGATATGCATAAAGGCACATGAATGCATGAAAATGCAATAATGCAAAGAAAAAGAGATTTTTTAGTCAATAATAATCATAAGACAAAGGAAACGAGATTAGTAGTAACAATCAATAAGAGATTGGTCATAAACAAGTTGGTTAGAAATCATATAGACACACAATCAATAAGAATTCGCCCTTTAGAAGTGCCCAATCAACCAACAATAGTCACTTGACACTTTAAGGACCACACAATTCACAATAAACACAAACAAGGCAAATATACACCGGATAGGACTCAAAATTAACATATGACCATCATCAAAGAACCAAAATAAGAAAAACAAAGAGTAGTTGCTCGGTACATTTAGATTAAAGACATATAAGATCAACACCAATTAAACAAAAGCAAATGCAATTAACACATAAAACAAACAAGAAATAGATTAAATGATCATAAGCAGAATCATAAACACAAAGCAAACACCTTGATCTTGATCATCAACTAAAATTCATAGTCAAAATATAAAAGGAAAAAATATGAAAGAAGATTGAAAACAAGAGTTCAAGATAAAAGAAAAATCATTTTAAAATAAAAATAAATAGAAAATAAGTGAAATTCAATCATCCTAGGACCATTGAGGCTCATTTAGATGATGTATAACCATTATAGAATGCATAAGAGCCTCTAGGACCATCCTTGGAGTCATTTCGGAGCAAAAAATGCAAGCATTCGGAGCACATACATGGATGGCTTATAATTTGTAACCTGAACATCGAATTTTGACCTTCCAATAGCCAATTTGAGAGCCTCTAATAGCCGAATTCGAAGGGTGGATAGCCGGCTGGCTGTTCATCAGCCAATTTCGACTATCCACCTCTAATCAACCTTCAAAATGGACTTTTTTCACCAAAATTAAAAAATCGAAACCTAAAAATAAAGACACAAAAAGAAGAAGAAGAATTTTTTGAAAGTTTTTTAGCCTTATAATTTGATATTAAACTCACCCAAAACAAGAGATTGAAAGAAGGAAGTGAGATTGAAGTAGGTTGGGCAAGTGAGGTTTGAGAGGTTGTTTAGTGGTTGATTAAAGATTGTTTTTAGATGTTTTTTAGGAGATTTTTGTGCTAGGATTTGAGTAGAGTCTTAGGTATGTAAGGGTATGTTTGGGTTAGAAATTGGTGACAGATTGAGAGTTGAGAGAGGTAGAGTTTAGGCTAGATTTTCTCTTTTTTTTACTCTTATTTTTTAAGAGTTTTTTTTATTAATTTCTCCATAATTTATATAATTCTCACTAATTTTTCCCTCTTTTTCAACTCCTTAAAGCTTCTATTTATAGGCAAGAGCCTTGATGGCAAGAAGGGTAATTATTTAGTTAATATTAATGTTTAAAGAGTAAAATGGCTATCCTCTTCCACCCTAATTGTGACACATGTCCTAGTATACCTTAAAAAGTATATTCCTTACTTGGAGAGCACCAAACATGACAAGTGTTCCAAGTGACTTCACATTATGCCAAGTGTCTCAAAGTGACCTCATATGATGACAAATGTCCTAGGAATGGTGAGAAGGATGCTCTTATGACCCATTTTGACCACCGGAGGTCAAAATTTGACTTTTTAATAAATGGGACCTACAGACACACTGTAATTTTAAAAGATGGTTTCATATTAAAATTCAACTCCGGGAGCTCGATTTGACTTTCGAAAAGGTCAATTGACCAAAGTTTAACTTTTTATTTTGGGGATTCCTGAGGCTAAACCAAGGCTCACAAAACAAAAAACC
Source organism: Mallotus japonicus (assembly GCA_949634005.1). Classification (NCBI taxonomy): domain Eukaryota; kingdom Viridiplantae; phylum Streptophyta; class Magnoliopsida; order Malpighiales; family Euphorbiaceae; genus Mallotus; species Mallotus japonicus. The sequence continues at coordinate 8,528 of CATIWK010192955.1, forward strand.
AATCTGAAAAATAGACATTACGGACACAAAATAGCAATTTTTCAGGACATTACTAATTAACAAGACAGATAAGACCTAACAAAGACTATTTCCCTCTCATTCATCAAAACTTCTTTCTTAACTCAAACAGGGTTTGTGAAAGGCTTGGTTAGGGTTTGATTTGGTCTCGATAGGTGATCAGATAAGCTTTCAGTGTCTCAAATGGTTCTGAAAAGGTTTAGAATTCACTTTCCTTTATCAATCTCATTTGTTGATGAGATATTTTCTGCTTTCATCATTGGCCTTCAGGGTTTTAAAAAATGACCCCAACACCTTTCCCATGCCACAAACTAATAAGTTTAATAAGTAAGAATAAAATAAAATTTTGTGTAAGGAACCAAAGATAAATTCGTCACACAAAACAATTTTGAAAGTAATCAAATTTTACTCAACAATGTTCTATCTTTTGCAATGAAGAAACAGTTTTATTTATACAGAAATCAAGACCAATATTATACACACAAACTAAACATTAAAACATAAGATTATATCTTACAATTACAGTCACTAACCTGCATTTACACTCTAATGGTGTTAATTATACCCCTTACAGCTATATTATGTTTAAGATGCAACTTTATGGTTATTAATACTCAAAGATGATTTTTACTAAGTTATTTGGCTGTTGAAATGATCAAACTCATTTCAGGTCATGCTAGGTTCTTATTTCTTGCATGTACTTCAAGTATAACTGACCTAGTCAACAAGTCAAAACATTTTGTGCTAAATAAGGGGTTGTTGCGATCACATCAGACATTTTTGATTTTCTCTTGCTTGCTTAATTCGAGCTTAGTGCAATCTCCCTAATCTATACGATCACAGTAATTTTTTTGGGCTCCCAATTCATGTATTTTGTTGAATTAATCGTGATCATTTGAGCCTCTTTCGGTCCTTCATTGAATTGAATTGAATTCTCATACTTTTGTGCCTTTTAAATGTCTTGAATAAGTCCAATTAAAGCCTCTTATAACTTCTTGAATTTTTAACTTACCATTGAGCCTTCTTGAACTTTTAAGGGATCGTCGGTAACTTGAAACTTATTGGACCTTGAACTTGAGTTTGGATTCACATCTAAATGTCTTACATCTCATCTACCATAAAAAATGAAAATGTTATTATTTTTATATTTCATTATGAATTATTAAGTTTTTTTTATCAAACCAATGTTGAAATATTTTAATTGTGTGAAGGTTTATGTGAAGAATGAGTGTTTTAATTGGTATAGGAATCATATATCGAGGCTCATAACTCTATGTTTGTTTGTATATATGTATGTAGACTTTTGTGACGTAACTCATGTATAATTCAACAATAAACTCCCCAATAACAAGAATGCTATAATAAGTTTGATTCGAAACTTATAATTTCCATATTTTACCACAAAGTTAGATCGTTCAAGAATTGAAATAAGAAGATAACTACTTAATCCTTTTACTAACAAGGATAAAGAAACTAAGGTAGACTTTGAATCCTTTCCCATGCCACAAACAACTGAGTTCAATAAGTAAGAAGAAATAAAAGTTTATGCAAGGAACCAAAGATAAATTTCTCACACAAAATAATTTTGAAAATAATCAAATTTTACTCAACAATGTTCTATCTTTTACAATGAAAAAATAGTCTTGTTTATATAGAAATCAAGATCAAGTTCACATACAAAAACTAAACACTAAAATATATTATTACATCTTATAATTACAACCATTAAGCTGCATTTACACTCTAATGGTGTTAGTTATACCTCTAACAGCTATATTATGTTTAAGATGTATCTCCATTATTAATGTTTAAAGATGATTTTTATTAAGATATTTGGTTGTTGAAAAGATCAAAACTCATTTCAGGACATGCTATATTATTTTTCCTTACATGTACTTCAAGTGTAACTGACCTAGTTAATAAATCAAATTTTTTAGTGCAAAAGAAAGGGTTGTTGCGATCATAGTAGAAAGTTTTTCTTTTCTCTTGCTTGCTTAATTTGTGCTTAGTGCAATCTCCCTAATCTATACGATTGCAGTAATTTTTTTGGCTCCAAATTCATGTGTTTTGATGAATTATCATTTGAGCCTCTTTTGGTCCTTCATTGAATTGAATTAAATTATCATAGTCTTGTACCTTCCAAATGTCTTGAACAAGTTCAATTAAAGTCTCTTATAACTTCTTGAATTTTGATCTTGTCATTGAGCCTTCTTGAACTTTTAATGGATCATCAATAACTTAAAACTTGTTGGACCTTGAACTTGAGTTTGGATTCACATCAAAATGTCATACATCTCCACATCTACCACACAAAATGAAAATGTTATTATTTTTCTATGTCATTATGAATTATTGAGTTTTTGTTATCAAACCAATGTTGAAATATTTTAATCATGTGAACGTTTGTTTAAAGAATGAGTGTTTGATTGATATAGGAACCACACATCAAGGCTTATAACTCTATGTTTATTTGTATGTGTGTGTGTTTGTAGACCTTTGTGACATAACTCATGTATAATTCAAGACCAATTTATATTTCACTTACCACTTCTTCTCCCTTGTGCTCATGTGTACCCTCAATTTCAAACCATTTTTGTTTTAGATTGATTAAAATGAGGTGTTAGGAATTGATATAAATTAAATAAAAAAAACAAACTAAGGATAAAAAGAAATGGTTGAAACATTTGAACATCACAAGAGCAATAGCTATAATTTGAATAATATGTTTATTTAAAATAACACCTTAAATTTGACAAATTCTTAAATCCATAATCACATTAAGGAATAATAAAAATGCAAATAATCAAACAAAGGAAATGATAAATTTCCTAAGTTTCATTTAAGTATAATTGCAATATATTTCTTCTCTTTCTTTATTTTTATCTCTTGCAAAAGTTTGTTTCTTATTCTCTTGACCTCTATTTTCAATTGTTTTAAGAGGGTAGAAATTAAAACAATTGAAGAAAACATAATACACAGTGGCGTACATAAATATAGAGGTTAGTGAAGAGAAAATGTGAATAGATATCAAGGAGAAGAAGAGAAAATGGTGAGGATTCGAACCGAAGTGGCTAGGTAAAAAGGACGCGGGCCAACACCTTTTGACCACCAGAAACTTTTGATTTTTCAACTTTTGATTTTTATGTTTCTTTTATATATATTATTAGTTAGTTAGTTTTCAGTTATCCGACCGAACCTACACCTGCTCTTCAGTTTTCGGTCCGCTTTTAACATTTTGAAAAAAAATAAAACCCGACTAGACCTGAACCCGATCGATGCACACCCCTATTGTCAACGATTTAATCAGCCCTCACCAGAAAAACTGGGATCCAAATATCCTCATTCAACTATTTGATGCTAATGAAAAGGAAGCAATTGAACAAATTACAATCATGGGACAAGGGGGAGAAGACAGGCCCATCTTGCATTATGAAAAGCAAGGCAAATACTTAGTCAGGTCAAGATACCATTACCTAAAATCCTTGAGTAGTAGCTTCTTGAATGGCTCCAGACCAATAACATCGTAAAGTGCAACTAAACCTCTCTAAAAATCTATTCTGACTCTAAGAGTACCAGAGGAAATAAAATTTTTCATATGGCAATGTATGAAAAATTCTCTAGCTACCAATGTGATTCTAGCAAAAAAAGGGCTACAGAATAAATACAATATGCTAAATTGGTCATGCATGAAACATAAGAAACACTTGAACACTCTTTGTTCCTATGCCCAAAAGCTAAACTAGTTTGGTTTGGAACCTCTCTCACATACAGACCAGCAGAAGTGGGGTTTCAATCATTCACATCTTGGTGGACGGGTCCTTAGATTTAGCCACTTTCACTTGCTGGCAAATATGGAAGGCAAGGAATGATGAACTATTCAGAAACTCCTCATATGACCCCTTAATGGTGGTAACAAAAATCAATAAACAATGGAATGAGTTTATGGAATTCAATAAGGAACAGTAGCAACAGCAAGGATCAAATGAGAATATAGTCAACATGACCAACTCAAGATTAACGGTGATGCAGCCTTTAACTCAAAAATGATGGTTTCACAAATAGCTTTTATCAGCAGAAATTTCAAAGGAGAAATCATTAAGGCAGAAGCAAAACAGATGAAGAGTAGGTCAGCAGTAGTCGCAGAAGCTCTAGCCGTAAGGGAAGCTTTCAGGTTTACAAAGAATCACAATTTAGAGAATATCATCATCGAGACAGATGCTCAAAAAATTCTCAATGCAGTAGACAATGACTTAGATCAAGTAAAATCAGAAATAGTAGCAGTAATTGAAGAGATAAAGGTCATTCAAGCTGAGATAGGTGTAACTGCGATTAAAATAGAGTATGTAAATAGATAATCCAACCAGATAGCATATTGGTTATCTAAAGATGTTTTTCTACTAAGAAGTGGTGATATTTGGAGCAATATTCCAAAAAATTGAATGAACTGCTCCACAATGGTGTAATTGCTACCTTTTTATTTAATGAATTCCTTTGGATTCTTAAAAAAAAAAAAAAAATTAGTGGACACACACAGCGGAGAGACCTGCACTTACAGGTTTTGAATAGTGTTATTAATCAAATATTTACTACTTAAACCTACCGTTATACTTATCCCCAATTGCAAAATAAATATAAAAATCTCACCACAAGATAAAGAAAATTTACCAACTCATTTTTATTTACAGTCACAACCCAAATTTCATTGTTCTCCTTCTTCTTCCTTCTTTTCTCGATTGTTTCTCTTTTAATTGAGTTCCAAATTTAGTTTTGTTTTTGAAGTATGTTTATTATATTCATGGTTTATTGTCATAATAATTTTATTATATTTATTTTTCTTTAATTTTACTAATTAATTTTTTTATTTTGCAAGAGTATTAATTTATTACAAGAAAAAAATATATAAAAATGAAGGTACGTGAATCTTTTTATCATAGCAATGAATTTTTTAGAATAAAGATCAATTCGGTCCCTGAATTTTAAATTGCCCTTTTACACTTTTTTTGTCAATTTAACATTGAACTTTTGTAATATAGCCCAGATTGACCCCTCAATATTACATTTAGCTCCTTATTTTTTTTATGGATTAACAAAAGGCCCTCTAAACATTTACAAATACCTTCCTAATGTCGCAAATAGTTAGCAAATTAGTCCTTACTTTAATTAAAAAAATTCTTTATTAAAGAAATTTTAATTTGTGAAATTTGAAAATCTGAGAATATATTATATTAATATATAAATTATGTTAATGAGTCATTCTTCAGTACAAATGTGTATATCTATACTAATGAAATTATAACCGTTAGATTAATATTTATTTATTCATAGCCATAGATGCATATCATATGTATTGATATACAAAAATAATCAATGGTTGTAATTAAGTAAAAAAATCTAATAGCTCTAGTTTTATTTGTATAGATACGAACATTTGTATCATAGCTAGAGCCTATATTAATATATCTATTTAGTTATTTACTAATAATTTTAACATTTTTAAAATTTTAAATTTTATTTTTTAAAATTGTACATGGTGCTCAAATTTATTTATAGTTTGAAAATAAAAATGCACATTTTAACAATTATATTGATACAATATATTATTGAATTTTTTTAATTACTAAAATTGATGTCTTAAAACTGAGGTCTCTTCTCTCTGCCTATAAGTATACAAATGAAATTGTTATCACTTTTGTTATTACCACTTTTGTCTTTTTTTCTCATTTTGTCTTTTCTTCATTAACTCTTCAAACTTTTATAAAATTCAAGTTAAAATTAATTTATAAATAAATAAAAATTTCAAAATTTCAAAACTATTGAAATTATTGGTAAATAACTAAATTGATATATTAATATGATATACTATTATATCAAAAAAAAATATGATATACTATTAAATTTTAAAACTTTATAAATAAATTATATTTTACATATAATTTTAAAAATTAAAATTTTTTAATTAAGAATCATTTTATTAAAATAAGGACTAATTTATTAACTATTTAAATATTAGGGAGGCATTTGTACTTGTTCAGAAAATCTTTTATTCATCTATCCAATAAGGAGTTAAGTGTAATTAACATACAGAGGCCAATTTGGCCTTTATCATAACGTTCAGTGCTAAATTGACCGGACTTTAAGCGAAAATTTTAGGGATCAAATGGACCTTTATTTCTTTTTTATGATAGCGATGTTGTCTGTTTTTATCATAGTCCAAGGTCAAGCCTCTATGTCTATCCACATCCACACTAGATTGAAATGGCCCTTATGTTTATTTTTGCAATATTTTTTTATATATTCTCTTTTTGTGAAATAATTTTGTGATAATACTGTATTTATTCAGTATTATATTTTTATTAAAAAATTCTTATTCGTAATGTTAAAGAAAATTGGACTTACCTTCAAATTGACTGCCATTATAGCGATTAAGTGATTATGATATAGGGACTCAATAGTATATGCCAAAAATTTGCAATCCAATACATTAACTTGTCATCACATTAGCTCAGTCATTAAATCTGGTAATTCTTCCTCTCAATAAATTTCTGATCTAACCAAAAAAAAAAATTTAAGTTTTTGAGGATCACACCTTTTTTTTTTTTTTTTCTGAATAAGGAAATCTATAATTCCTAATTTGGAATTCTTTTTATACTTCTTAGATTAAATACATCAGGCAGAAGCATATATCTTTAATTCATAAAATGTATTGAAAAAAAAAAGGAAAAAGAAAAAAGCAAGCAGAACTTAGAAGTAAATTACTCATAGTGAAGAAAAGAGCCTAAAGGCCCGAATGGCTCGGCTTTTAAAAATTGACAGCATTATGCAAAAGGGATAATTTCCACCAAACGAAAGGTTCAAATGATATCAGATGTCCATGTAACCCTCCCTCACCAGCAGCAGTACCTCTCGTCTTTTCACTTCCCAACCAAGGGAAAAGAAGAAGATGATCGCACTTAAAGCTATTCACACCTCCTTCACGCCTACAAAACATGCCCTTTTCCACATAAGAAGACCAAGCAACCCAAAGAATCCAATCCTACGCCTTTGCAAACCCAATAATGATTCTGATTCTGAGGCTGAGGCTGAGGCTGCCCAGCCTGAAGGTGACCTTCGCAAGCAAGAGCTTCTTGCCAGAATTGCTATGCTTCAAGCTGAAAAAGTTCGTCTCACTGATTATATAGATGAAAAATCCTCTTATCTCACTCAATTCACTGAAGAAGCCACCGCTGAGTTCGATAAAATTGGCGAGGATGCTCTCAAAGGACTTGATGAAGCTGGTGCCAGGGTCTGTTCCATTCACTTACTGTTCATGTAATCATGCATTGCTAGAAAAAATAAATACAAAACCGTGTTGCTAAGCAATTCTCTTGATTGCCCACGTCTTAATTTGTTGTTTTTTGTTAGCAGATAATGGAGAATATAGAAAGTCAGATGCAAACTTTTGAAGAATCTGCAGAACTGAACAGAATAGAAATTGAGAAGAATGAGAATAAGCTTGCAGAGTTTGAAGGTCAAATGGTGAAAGACCGGAATGAAGGAATGTTCTTTAAGAACCTAGGTCAGAAAGCACCTGCTGATAAAGCCAAAGCCAAGGCAGAAGCAGAGAGAATTAAAGATCTGACTAAAGCAAAAGCTGGGTCCAAAACCAGAAAGAACATTTACCTTGCTCTAATTGCAGTGGTAGCCATCATCATTGCTGATTCTTTCATCTCTTCACCTGATTGGCGAAAAGTTGCCGTTCTTGGAGCAATTTTAGTGGGTTTGATCACTCAGTTCAGCTATGAGCAGAAACTGTCATCAGAACTTGAAAGTACAGAGAAGACAGACAAGGAAAAGAAATGAAGTGCTTCTTTCCCTCTAATCTAATGAAAACATGTTGTATAATATTTAGTCATGAAAGTTTGTAAAGAATATAGCATGATAAAATAGCCCCAAGTTTAAACTCACAACTTGGATTTGATACATCAAGCCATTATCTGTAGCATCATCCTGTTTGACCTTGGCGCTATTACTTCATCACCAAGAACCATGTAACTGAGTTACCATGAATGATGCTTTATCAATTTTTTCCTGTCACTTGACTCACACAAACAAGAACCTACACCTTTTATGTCATTGTTGGTACTTTATGATATTTAGGAACATCCAAAATCATTCCTGGATTGCTTCTGTTTCATTGCTTGTAACGTTGACATTATACATAAGATGCAGGTTAATATCCAAATTTTGGCTTCAGTTAAACTAGAGAAACTTCCATAGCAAAAGTATCCTCTCTAAAGCACATTGATGTATGTCATCTAAGAACGAAACAAAGTATAACAAATGTAATTTGGAAGGTTATATATGACTGAATACTAGATCACTGGTTTTGTGACCAAAGTATCCCAAAAAGTTAACAGTATATGCGAGCCACTATATCCACTGTTCCAAAACAAGCTCCTATGTTTCTACAACTTGGACAAAATTTTGGTCAAGCCTTTACATCAAGAATGGAAAACAAAATTTATGGGCCGAAAATTGAGCTGATCAAGAAAACAATTAGCCTGTTGCAAGTTAGCAATTGGGAAAGTGCATACTCACAATTTAACAACGTAAGCTCAAGGTGGAATCAGAGTGCAACACCTGCAGGTATTGGCAAAACTTTAGAAAAATAATGTTTGCAAAAGAGGGCTCCTTATTTAACAAAATTGAGGAGAGTATATCGGACAATGAACTGCACAAAAACTCACTCACCTCATATCAGCAGTTGAAGGAATTGAATGAAGGTTTTCATTATTCAGGAAACTTCCATCAGCAAATATAGTGGTATCTTGAACTGGATTCAGGATCCTTTCTCCCTGAATCTAGAACTTAATAAAGATCTTAGCAGACCCTTATACTAGCAAAAGGCTAGCAGCAGAAAGACCTCGAAGAACATATTGTCAGCATAAAGTTGCACAATCCTACATGCTGGATAGAAGCTGGAAAGCAAATCAATAGAATTTAGATTTACTTCTCAAACTAATCAAATCCCCAGGCATAAAGGACGGTTTTGGGGTCAGCAAAGAAAATACTTCGAAGATATTTTAGACTCAGTGAGTCAAGAAATCCCAAAATCAACTGCAGCTCTGACAAGGATGTTCCATGTAACAGCAGTTGGAAGTATTTTCCGTTTCAAAGCATCATTCAATAACTCAATGGCATCTGAGACTCTAGTGCAAGAGCAAAGTCCCTTAATTGTAATATTATAGGAGATGATATCTGGCTGGAGGCCATCTTCCAAAATGCAATCCCAAATCTTTGATGCTTTTTCACAGTCTCCGACTTTATAAAGCCCCTCCATGAGTGTATTGCATGTCACAAGATTGGGAACACAGGTTGACCGCTTCATATTTGAATAAAGCTGCAAAGCATCTTCAAGTTTGCATGCAGAGCAAAGCCCATGCATCAAAATATTATGCATAGTTATATCAGGCTTAAAACCTTTGTCAAGAGCATGTTGCCACAAGTTGAGGGCCATGTCAATCTTCCTTTCTTGACAGAGGCCATCGATTAACAAGCTATATGTTATCATGTCCGGTTTCCACTCCTTCTCTAGCATCTCCTTCACAAAAGAATATGCCTCGCTGAATCTTTCTGCCTTGCATAGACCATTTATAAGTGTATTATAGGAGACAATGGTAGGAGAGCAACCTTTACACTCCATTTGCCTAAAAAAGCTTATCGCATCTTCAAGTTTGGAAGTTCGAACAAACCCATTAATCAGGGGATTGCACACATGGGGATCCAGCTTATAGCCATGATTCTCCATTTGAGTTACTATGTTGATTGCTTCATCTATTCTCCCTTCTTTGCACAACCCATCAACCATTGAAGAATATGCAAAAGTATCCAGCTTACCATTACTACCTTCAGCCTCTTTCAATATCTTCAAGGCCTTATTCAAGCTACCATTCTTGCATAAACCATGAATTAAAATACCATATGTCGTGGAATCAGGCCCGCAGCCCTTCTTACACAAGAGTTCCCAAATAGAGATAGCTTCTTCCACTTTTCCATTCTCAAATAACCCTTTGATAAATATGTTGTAACTTATTACATTCTGACATTTCTCCTTCCCCATCACCATCCACAATTCAAAACTCTCCATAATCTTCCCTGCTCGGCAAAACCCATTAAGCATTGCATTATAAGTAACTACATCAACCACTACACCACTTTCAACCATCTCTTCATAAACTCTAACAGCCCCGTCAATATTCCCAGCTTCACATAACCCATGAATCAAACTACTATACGTAAAAACATCCTTCTCACGCTCATTCTTCGCCATCCTCTCCCATATCTCCAAACCCTCATCAAACCTCCCACATTTACATAACCCATTAATCATAATATTATAAGTAACCACATTGGGATAAACCGAGCTCTCCTTCACTAACATTTCCCAAATCTCTTTAGCCTTATTATAATCCCCTATTTTAAGAAACCCATCAATCAGAATATTATAACAAGTCACATCAGCCATTACTCCTCTCAGATACATTTCGTCAAGCATCTCCAATGCACCTGATAAGTCTCCAACTTTAACCATCCCGTTTAGCAAAGTACCATAACTATACACATCAGGCTTGAAATCATTACTCCACATCCAATCTAACAACACTTTTGCTTTCTTAATTTGCTTCTTCTTACACGAAATCTTGATCAAAATATTATAAGTCTGCAAATTTGGCGGGACACCCATTGTTTCAAAATACCCAAAAAACGATTGAGCTCTGTCCCATTCATTTAATTCAACAAAAGAATTTAACAAAGTATTATAAGATCTCACACCAGGTTTGCAACTAAAAATATCTTCCATGCATTGAAAAGTATCCAAAGCTTTATTTGACATTCTGTTCTTTGCATAGGCTTTGATTACTGTCAGAGCAACATCTTCTGTGCAGGGGCATTTCTGGGTTTTGATTATTTCGACGATTCGGGACAAATGGGAAATGAGTCGTGAATCGGCGGCGAGTCGACGAATGATGTGGTGGAACACGTGTGATGAGTAGGACTGATGGCGAGACGCTGATTCGAAAAGTGAGAATGCAGATAGTGCATTCTTCTCTGCTTTTAGGAGCTTCAAAAGTTGCTTGGAAGAGAGGGACTTGGGGAGCTCGCCTACAGCCATGGTAGTGGCACTCAAAGGTAATTCTCAGGGTTTTTGTGTCTTAATGACATCTTCCCGCTGCGATAGAGAGAGAAATATTTGGCATTCAGAACGAGGGAGGTTTTTTTTTTTTTTTTTTTTTTAGGAGCAAACCAAATATACAAAAGAAAGGGATAATAATATTTTTGGTGTCTCAACTTTTTCGTTTTTGGTATTTGAGTGTTTAAATTTTTTTTTTTTTGTAATCAAGTGTCTGAACTTTTGAAAAGCATACTAATGTAGTGTCTTCGACTAATTTTGATATTGATTGGGTGCTCAGTCAGATCAAACATGACCCACTTTTATCCCAGTAATTAACCATATCATTTGCCACATATGTTGCATTATTTAAAGGAAAAAATTACCCTTATTCAGTCACCTTTCATGTCTGTCATATCTGCTGCAGAAGTTACTGTTGAGGTTATTTTTGTCAATTCATAATATTTAATAAGGGTATTTTTATCCTATAAATAATGCAATACACGTGACACATGACATGGCTAATGACTAGGATAAAAGTGAGTATAGTTTGATCTGACTCAGCACTCAGTCTGTCGGAGACACTATATTGGTATGTTTTTCAAAAGTTCAGACACTTGATTGCAAAAAAAAAAAAAGTTTAAACACTCAAATAGTAAAAACGGAAAAGTTGAGACACCAAAAATGTCATTATCCCTAAAAGAAACTAAGGGGTGTTTGTTTAACAAAAAAAAAATAAGGATGGGAATCGGAATCGAAATCAGAATGAACGATTTCGATTCCTAGTGTTTGGTTAGCTATAATTAATATGGGAATGTGATTTTTCCATTAATGGGAATCACTATTCCCCTCTTCATCTTAAGGAATGACTTTTGATTTCTTTAAAAATCAAATCAATTCAATTATAAATTGGTTAAATTTTTAAATATTAACATTTATTTTTTAAAATTTATAAATAAAACATATAAATTAATAAAAATATGTATTAAATGTTTGAATAAAAAATATTTATTAAAAGTAAATATTTTTTATAATTTTTTTAAAAAATTATAATAATATTTTTAAAAATAAATATTTTATAATATGTCATTATAATATTAATTTTTAATCTAAAAAATTATAATGTTAATTTTTAATATATAAAAATAATTACAAAAATATTTTTTCATCTAAGAAATTTTAGTTGTTAAATGGTATTTGATTCTCATTTCCATTACCAATCCCTAGTGAAACCAAACATCTTTTTCAAATTTTCATTCCCTTTCTCATTCCTTCCCATTCCGATTCCGGAATACGAACCAAATGCCCCCTAAGGAGATTCAATAATGTCTTGGGAAATTAAGTACAATAAGTCTTGGTGGACATTAAAGAGACCACTGGGAAAGAAAAAAACAGAGTTGTTTTTAGCTAACCAATCAGCTACTCTGTTGCTACATCTTCGGGTAAAGGTAAAACAAAGACTCAAAGAGGAAGAGATGAGTTATTTGATTTCAAGTACCAGGAATTCGACTTCCCAAGGGAGAGAGTCAACTGAAGCATTGCAGAGGTTGGTGGCAGTTTGACAGTCCGATTCAACTATGAAAGGAATAAGGGGAAATTTCTGAGCATACTTCATTACTTCTTTGATAGTAAGAAGCTCGGCCTGAAGGGGAGAGGAGCAAGAGAAAGTGGAGGTAGCTAGGAAGAGGACACAATCAGTTGTATCTCAAACAATAAAACCAGTGTTGCATTTGTTGGAGGAGTTGGTGAAAGCAACGTCGCAGTTTATTTTTCGAGTTCCTTCTGGGGGGAGGTTGCCATTTTGAAGTTTGGTTTGTAGAAACAGCAAGGGGCTGGGCGGGGAGAGGTTAGGAAAGCAATTTAGTAGCTGAAAGGGATGCCCACCATTCAGAGGCTTGGGAAGCAGTTTGGATAGGATCCTTTTGGGAGCCATTAATAAAAGTGTTGTTGCGAGCTTTCCAAATATACCAGCAAATAGAGGCAATGAGCTACTTAAGATGGGAGTTATTGGAACTGTTAAGCATGTTAGTAATGTTCAACCACCAGTTGCAAAAGTTTTGAAAACCTTGATTATTAGGAATGTAGCCAAAGGAGCTAGCATACCATGTGTGTTTTGAGTTTTCGTATAGGAAAATGAGGTGTTCAAGAGTTTCGGGGTCTTTAAGTCATCTATAGCAAGTTAAGTTGAGGCACAACCTCTTTGAGATAGAGCTTTTTTGGTTGCTATAGCATCCCATGCACATCTCCAAATGAAAACTTGGACTTTCTAGGGGATGTTAAGCTGGCAAATGGAGTTTCAAAGAGAAGAATTGCAGGCAGGTGATGCCGAACTTGAGGCTGTGAGAGTGAGTTGGCTTTGTTACTGCTTTAAGATTTTGTAGCCTAATTTAGCACTGTAGTTTCCTCTTTTTTCGAAGTGCCAAACCAAAGAATCATTTCCCAATCGAGGATAAGCTGGAATACACTGTATGGCATTGCGTTCTTCAGTGTAGAAAAGAGATGAGAGAAAATTGTTATTCCAGGTACCTGTGGTATGATCAAGGAGGTCCTTAACGAGGAGAACATCGGTGTTTTCTAGCATAAGAGATGTGATTCTAAAGTTTAGGATTGAGAGGACCCAAAGGTCTGACCAAATGTAGATTCCATTGTTTGATTTCACGTTCCAGTGGGAGCCATCTGTGATGATTTTTCTTATTTTAATTAAGCTACTCCAAATCCAAGAAGCTTTCTTTCCTTGATTTGCTTGCATAAAAGTAATGGATGGATAGTAGATTCCTCTCAGTAAGTGAGCACAAGGGGTGTTGGGGTTCTTGACTAGTTGCCAGCCAAGTTTAGCTAACATGGCAGTGTTGAAAAACTCCATTTGCTGGAAACCGAGACCTCCATTTTTTTTAACTTCCGTTAAGGTTTCCCATTTTATCCAGTGCAATTTTCATTGATTTATGTCCTGAGACCACCAGAATTGCTTGATTAATTGCTCAATTTTTTTAGTAATACTAGATGGGAGCATAAAGACAGACATGACAAATGCTGAAAGAGCTTAAATGACTGCTTTGATGAGAGTTTCTCGTCCAGCTTGGGTAAGAAATTTAGTACTCCAGGAATGAAGCTTGGCTTGAGTTCTTTAAATAAGGAAAAAGAAGAGAGCTTTTTTAGTTTCACCCCAATCAATAGGAATTTTAAGATATTTGGTGGAATAGTTTGACTCCATGATGCCAAGAAGAGTGGTAATGAGCTCTTTGCATGTTTTATATTTTACTAAAAATGAGTTCAGATTTGCTTAGGTTTAAGCATTATCCCAAGGCAGAAGTGTAAGTGCAGAGGAGTTGTTTGAATAAATGCGCTTCTTCCTGGGTAGCTTCACCAAATAAAATAATGTCATTAACAAATAATGAATAGGTGGTAGTGGGGCAATACCTAATGATCTGAATGCCCTTGAGTTAATTGTTAGTATAAGCATTATTGATAATCCTTGAGAGGTAATCAGAAACTAGAATAAAAAGATAGGGTGATAGAGGGTCACCCTGTCTTATGCCTTGTTGTGGATGGAAGGTGGCAATGAGAGAGCAATTGATAAGGATGTTATAGCTTACTGTTCGAACACACTCCATGATGAGGCTTATCCAACGCTAATGAAAACCAAGTTGAGATAGAGATAATTGGAGAAATTCCCAACTAACTTTGTCAAAAGCCTTGGCCATGTCCAACTTCAAAGCAAAGTAGCTTGTTTTGCCTTTGAATTTGGATTTGAGGGCATGAAGGATTTCATGGTTTATAATTATGTTTTCTTGAATACTCCTACCACTTACAAAACCTGGTTGTTGGGGAGTAATAATATGTGGACGAAGCTTTTTCAATCTGTTAGCTAGAGCCTTAGAGATGATCTTGTAGATATAGTTGCAGCAGCTTATGAGGCGGTATTCTCCAAAGCTTTGAGGATGTTTGGATTTAGGAACAAGGGAAATGGTTGTGCGGTTTAGGTGAGGAGGGAGCTTTCCAGTTTGAAAGAAGGATTTGACAAGAGAAATGACTTCGGTAGAGATGGTGTCCCAGTGATTTTGGTAGAAGACGCCTTGAAAACCATCAAGTCCAAGAGATTTAAATTTCCCTATGCCGAAGGTAGCAATTTTGATTTCATCATCAGTCAAGTCTCGCAGGAGGTCTCTGTTCATTTCATCAGTGATAAGTCTAGAGGTGATTTGGTAGAAGGTGTCATCGACATGGATTATTGTTTTTTTAAAAGGTTTCAAAAGTGTTGGACAACTAAGTATTTAATATTGTTTTCCTCTGTTATCCATCTGCCTTCATTGTCTTTAATTTTGAAAATTTGGTTTCGTTGTCTACATTAGACCGCTATAAGGTGAAAGAATCTGGTGTTGCGGTCTCCATCTTTTAGCCACTGTATGTGTGAGTGTTGCTTCCAAAAAAATTCTTCACTGTGACATTGGTTAACAATGTTTGTTTGGGTTGTTGATGTATCTTCCTTGGTTTTTTAAGTGAAGATTCCTGTCATTGAATGCTCAAATTTCTCTTCAAGTGAGTATGTGGGTGGAGCAATGCTATTATTTTTGTTTCTAACCCAATTGATGAGCTGAGATCATAAAAAGGTGAGCTTTGCATCAAATTGAGTAAGCCCCTGTTGCGATTCTATCTGTTGAAGCCAAGATTATTGGATTATATCTTTCTATCCAATATTAGTTTCCCACTTAACTTCGTAGATGAAGCATTTGTACCTGCGAGGTTGCTTTGGTTCAATTGTGATGAGTAGAGGACGATGGTCAGAACTAAGGAAAGAGCCATGGACAACCCTAGCATATTCATGTTGGATTCGCCATTTAGAGTTTGTAAGCGCATGATCTAATCGTGCTTGAATGTTATTTGAGCCAGTTTGCTTATTGTTCCAAGTGTATTTTCCACCATTGACACCTAGATCTAGGAGGGAACAGTCCTCTAAAAGAGCATTGAAATCTTGAAATTAGGAGAGAGACAAAGGGTTACCTCCTAGTTTATCATCTTCTGAAATGCAGGCATTGAAATCACCTGCGAGAAACCAAGGTAAAGAGCCTTTCTGGTCTTGGTTTTTGAGTTGATTCTAGACTTGTTGCCGGATTTCTTTTCTTGGGCTTCCGTAAATGCCAGTAAATTGTCATTGAGTGTTTTCATTGATCAGAACATCAATGAATTTTGCAGATGTATGTTTGATTTGGATTTCCCAGTCTTCGCGCCACCATAGACAGAGACCACCAGATCTTCCCTATGGTTCAACATAGGCACTATTGGTAAAACCCATTTTCTACTTTAAAAGTTCTAAGTTGGTGATTTTCTGTTTTGTTTCGATGAGAAAAATCAAATCTAGTTTTTCTTAAGCAATCAGTTTCTTCAAAACTTTGACAGTTTGTGGGTTGCCCAATCCTTGTACGTTCCAATATAGTATTGACATTGTGGAGAAAACAACAAGATCTACTTCATTGTTCAAAGAGAGGAAACAGAGAGAGACCACTCGCGTCTAGTCAGTGATTTAGTGACTCGTAAGGAGCCGGTCTAGTTTTATTTTTTGGTTAATTACTATAACATTTCTAAGGTTTGACCTATTATACTATTAGGTTCCTATATTTTTAATATTTACTGTAATATTTGTAAAACTTTGTTCCATTAAACTATTACATCATATCATTTAATTTACCGTTAAATGGACCAATTTAAAAAAACTAAAAGTCCTATTTGATCTCTAAACTTATAATATAGTTTTAAATTCATTCAATTCTTTTATTAAATTAATATAGATATTTTTAACTTATTGTGTTTTTATTATAATAATAAATTTTTATTTTAACATTAAAACAAATTTAAACTATATTGATTTAGAATTAACACTATTCCAATACGACTATAGGAGTATATAATCAATATTATATTAATTAAGATTTATCATATTAATTGGAACTCAGTTTTACTAATTGTTATCATGCTAATACGACTTATGTAATCAGTATTACACTAATTATAATATATCATACTGACATGTACTCAATTTTGTAATTAGCAACATACTGATGCGATTTATGTAATTAGCGTCCATCAACTAAGGTATATAATACTAATATAAACTCAATTTTTATGATTAGCATTGTACACTAAATGAGGCTTGCCATGTTGAAATAAATTTTTTAATGAGATTTGATAATTGTAATTCTTGAAGGACTTGTAAACAACGTGTGTGTGTATACACACACTAAAATAATTTTAATGGGATTTGATAATTAGATCTATGTCAATATGAATAAATCTTAATTAATATAGTAATGATTATGTAGTTATATAGGATTAGTGAAAATTCTAAATAAATATATTTTATATTAAAACTAAAAATTATTTAGATATTGTAATTATTATTACAATAGAAATATAATAAATTAAAAAATCCATATTAATTTGATAAAAAAAATAAATTTAAAATTATATTATAAGTTTAGGGATCAAATATAACTTTTAGTTTTGAAATTGCTCCATTTAATGATAAATTAAATGATAGATATGTAATAGTTTAACGGAGCAAAATCTCAAGGATGTTTAAATTAATTATTGAAAACGCAGGGACCTAGTAATATAATAGGTCAAACCTCAAGGATTTCATAGTAATTCATCCTTTATTTTTTAAGTCTGATGATTAAAACACCCTTATGTTTTGCTCCACACTAAAGTTTCAAACCCGAATGGTCAAGACGGAGGTCCTAAGACTTAGAGTCCTGAGTTCAAGTCCTAGCGGCATATGTCAAGGTCAAAGCCCTTGATTATCACCGCAAGGCAAGGTTTAACAATATCTATTGTTGACCCTTTGCATGATCAAGGCCTTGATCATCACAAATCAACCTTGATTTTGGCTTTAACAAATAATTTTAGTTGCTAGCTTTTATATTCAAGTGTGTTTATAAGTTAGATGCAAATGCACAATCAATAAGCCTTGAATTAAAGTCCAAACAAGGTCATTTGAAGGTTGGATTGCCTCTCACAATCTCATCACAATCGTGAGGAAGGTCATGGACACAAACCAAATGAAAAGCTAAGTTGTGAAAAGCTTTGCACCCCTCACGGTCATGAGAGGACCCTCACAGTCGTGAGGAGGGTGCTCACGATCGTGAGCTTCTTGGCAACTTTTGTAACGACTATTTCAGAGCTCCAACAACTATATATTTGACCCTCATGATTGTGAGCATTAAAATTCTTGCAAAAAGTAAAAGCAACATTAAATGAAGATGGAGGTTTTTTTGGGATGAAAATCAATGTTCAAACAACTAATTTTGCACCCTTTGCTATAAATACAAGGTTAAGACTTCACTTAAAGAGTTAGAGAGTTGGTGGATTAAATTAATTATGAAAATTCATTGAGCCAAATTTAGTTTCTTTCACATTTATCTTTATATATTCATTTCTTATAAACAAACTCTTGTTGAGCTTGTATTTACCCATTGAGTGAAAGTTGGGTGTTTGTTTAGTTGATAGCATTCTTTCATCTACTCTTTCTTAGGGTTACGAGGTGGATAACGAGGATCAATCAACATTAGATTGGTGTTCTGCCTTATAAAAATACCTTAATTGTAAAAGGTTATATGTTAGCCTTGAAAACACTTGTAAAAAGATTTAAGTGTCAACCTTGAAAATACTTAGGAATAGGTTTCATATGAGCCTTGAGAAAAACACTTGTAAAGATTTATGAGTGAGCTTAGAAAACTCATTGTGTAAGGGTTTAGTGTTAAGTCTTTAAAAAACACTTGTAACAATCTTGGTTAATAAAATTGCAGTGAGTTTGCAATTCCTAACTTTAGAATAAATTAGGTGGAGACAAAGGATTGGTTATAATCCAAACTCCCTAAATTTCTTATGTCAATTCTCTTCATCTCTTGTTCTTCAATCTTTTATTTTAATTCTTAATTTTTTCTTAATCTCCTTTAAAAATCCTATTAGCCCTCTAGGGTAGGGCCTTTTCATATATGATAATAATAATAATATTATTATTATTATTATTATTAGTTAATAAAAAAGATATAATAATAATATATAGTTGTAATTTTCCATTCCCGGATAAAGGAACGTGTCCAAAAAAAATATCAAAGATTAAATTGTAATAATTATTTGGGGAATTTTAAAGTGTTTTAATTTTTGTAAAATAAATTTTGTTTATAAATAATCATCGTTGTGTTATTATATATGTAAAAACACAATTTCATCTAATGATGAAGATAGATATAAAGTATAAATAAAATAAAAAATAATAAAATTTATTGCAAGATATATTAATTTTTCGTTTCAATAAAGAATAAAAATGAAAATATAGAGTTATTAGGTGCCCTAGAGAGGGGTGAATAGGGCTTGAAAAATTTAAAGGTAATTAGAGGAAATTCAAAGAGGATTAGGAGATGAAAAGAGAATGACACAAGTATGTAAAGAGTTTGGTTTCTTAATCAAACCTACGTCTCCACCTAACTCTTCCAAGTTAGGATTTTCAACCCACTTCAATCTATTCACTTAGATTAATTTGTACAGTTCGAATTTTGAGGCTCAACTCAAACCTTACAAATAAGAGTTTTTTAGGATCACTCTTAAACCAAATTCTAAATGTTTTGAATGGTTTAACATTTAAACCTAATCCTTCTACACTTAGTTCCTCACTTCCCTTCTTAACCTAAGAAATTAGAAGAAAAAGAACTTAAACTAGAACACAACCCACTCTCAAAGAGTAATTTAAGAATGTAAGAGAATTTGAAAGAGAATTAATGCACAATTGCTCTAAGAATTTAATTTTTACAACCAACACTTGTCTAACATCTTAAATGAACCTGCAACACTTATTTTTATAATTGGAGACCAAAAACTAGCTGTTGGAGTGCATTAACTAAGTCTTCAACCTTTACCATACTTCATTAATGCATTTCAGCTTTTCACAGGAAGAGAGCTGCTCATGATCATGAGGGCATGGTCACGATTGTGATGCTTGAAAAATAAATTGTTGGACACCAATGTTACCGTTGTGTCTCTAAGTAAAGACGTGTCACGATCCACTCACAATAGTGAGAGCATATTGTGAGCATCTCAACCTGTTAAGCCTTCACAGAGTTCTTGAGCTCATGGTCTGAATGGTTGATCATGAGTTGGATGCATATAGTCACAATCAGCTCCTAATCATGAGAGGTGCCCGTGAGCAGTTCAAGCAGCTTTAACTTCATACATTATTTGTCATCACGGTCTGGACTTTGAGGTCACTGTCTGAATCTCTTGTCATGATCATGAGGGCAAATTATGAGTGGTCTAGAATGCTTCAAGGAATGAACGCTTCTTCATTCTTCAACTCGTGAGCATTAGTCCTGATTGTGATGGGAGCTCATGAGGGACACTAAATGACTTGTTTAGAGTTGAAATTGATGTAGAACACCTTTTATTTGTTCTTTGATGTTTACATCATGCTCCAAGGTACTTATGGATGTTTTAAGGAGACTCTGAATGCCTTGTATACTTTCAATTTTCTTGATGTAAAGGTTAAGTCTAAAAACACTTAAGAAACTTTATTAGTTTGATCAAATTACTTGTCAAATTTAAAACTTAAGGATTGATCATGCAAGTGCCCAACAATTATTATTAAATTTCATGGATTAATTTGTTAACTTTTAGAAAAAAAATATGGGTTAAGTGTATATTAAAGTAAATTTATATCATATACTACTAGAGGTATACAAGATGCGAACGAGCTCAAAACTGATAATTTTGGTTTAGTTTGGTTTGTATTTTTTTAATTGAAAATTTTGGTTCAAACTAAACTAACTGAATTAATTTAATTTTTTAATATATAATATTCAAATATTTTACAAAAATACATGTAGTTTGTTGGAAAGTGCATCTATTTTAGTTCAGTTTGATTTTCAGTCCAATTCTTGAAAATTAAAAAAAAAAAACAATCAGTTCGATTGCGTAACCTATACATTACTCATATCATTATACAATTATAACGTATAATTTAATTTTTTTTTTTCACATAATCTCAATTTAAAATTAACATACACAATTTAAGATATATTTGAGAAGCATGCCTATGCCGTTAAATTTATGTCATTAACCAAACTATTGATACATTTAGCCAATTTATACTTTCTAATATAAGCAATATTCACTTAAGAAGAGGAAGGTATTGCATTTTATGAGAATAATTTAATTCAAAAGTAAGCAAATATAACTTAATTTTGATAAGATAAAAGCCAACTACATTCTAGGAATACGACCTAATTGCAATTTTTAAAAAATTTATGATATTAGGTAACTATTATATCATCAAAACACAAATGGAAAAAATAAAAATAAAATAAAACCTCTTTTACATTCACTACAATAATTGAATCGTAAATTCCATCAAACCCCAAATTGTAATAAGCCAAAAAGGTAACGTGCCCCTCCTATTTCTAATAGATTATGTATAGATGATTCTTCTTGGCCTAAAATCTAAATATAATGCTCACTACTCTTTGAGTCGATCTCTTCAAGAATGATAATGATTTTGTCATTATAATTCAATTTGTAGGATATGACCCACTATTAAAGGTGCTCTCTCTGTAGATCTTTGGTGCTCTCTTTGCAAAGTTGAGTTATTATTATTCAATAATAAGAGTAAGATGCTCTAGATCTCTTTTGATTCACATCTCCACTTCCACAATCAAAAGCCTCTTCATTTTCCTCTTATGATGCCGAATGCACCTAGAGAAGTACAATAGGTGCGAAAAGGATTAATGCAGCCTCAATTCATAAAGAAGCCAAAGCAACTGAATAACTAGTAGAGGAAGTATAAAATGCTTTAGTTAGTGATGATCCTCATCCAAGCTCTAACAGACCAAGCTGGAAACTTAATGGATTCTACACTCTCAAATCCAACAATCCATATTTCAATTTGTCAAGTTAAAAGTAACAAAGCCTCCATAAGCCAACAAATTCAGCAATACTTCACAAAGTATTAGTCCAAATTAGGTGAAGTAGAAGTATTAGAAATTGGACAATATAATATTTATCTAATTGGGCTAGTTCAAGAAGAACACAAACAAACCTTTCCACAAGATGGATCATGGCTCTTACACTACAGTCTTATTATGTTCAGAGAAAAGCCAAACAATTCCAAGCTTGATGAAATTAACTTTGAAGAAGAATTGTTCTGAATTCATGTCAAAGGAGAGTCAGCAAAACTCTTTGACAAACCAAACTTCTTCACAAGCTTAAAAGAAAACTTTGTTGATCTCAAGACATCTCACATTGAGATAATTACTACTACCCAAGGTAAGTCCCTAATAAAGACAAGAGTCATGATTGATCTTACAAAGCTATTACCAAAGGGCTTTGAATTCAGGGAAGCAGGTAAAGGCATTTAATTCTCATTTCAATATGAAAATCTTCTAACATTCTTTTTTTTTTTATGTGGCATAATATATCGTATTATTCATATTGTGGATAATTCAAAAATATATTCAACTACCCTTTGGCATTGAAACAAAGAATGGGTTATAGAATATGGTTAAGAGCCCCAACTTCCAGCAACAAGTTACAAAAACCAAGAAGTTGAAAACAAGCATAAGTGTTAATCTATTGAATGCAAATCAAACTCAAGAGTTGGAGGTTGGGGGAGAACAAGACAGCAACAAATTGACTACAAAGAAACAAGCTATGCTGGACAATGCAAATGATTGTGCCCTAATTGAGGATATATTGAGTATATTTCAAGCAATGAATCTCAATCATGACAAAATCTCATTGAGAAAAGGCAAGTTTGCTTGTTTTATCAACAAAAATAAAAGAAAGAAGAATCCCAAAAAAAAAAAACTTAAGGTGGGTAAGGAGTAATTGAGTTCTTGATGTAATGATTGTAAAAGCCTATTTTGGTATTAAATTTTTTTTTTTTAGATAAGTCTAGCTAGTTAGTGAGGTTTCCAACTTGTATCTTTCACGGGCTACCATGTAAGTTCCTTCTATGATTGAATAATGTTATTTAAACACAATTGTAGGATATATAACTATAAGATGAAGCTATTAGATTAAATACATCAAAAGAGTATAGTGGAGGAGTGAATGATTGTTGCATTTATTTTGTACTTCATAGAAATAAGCAAGCATGGACTGAACTCATTACCCTTAACTTCTTGGGTTTATAAAGAGGCCTATGTCATTAAAAAAAAGGCCAAGTAATCCTTCAAACTATTTATAAGTAAGCCCATGGTCTTAAAAAAAAGTCCTTCAAAATTAGGTTGCACTTGTCACTTGCATATTAGGATAATTCTACGGTGAACAAATTCCACAAGATAAAAATTATTTCTAAATATTTTTTTAGTGAGAGTTTTTTCCCATATTCCTAAATATTTTCTTAGTGCAAGTTATTTTTTACCATCTCATTTGCGAAAATGTACCCAAGAAAATAAAAATTTGAGAAAAAATTTCTCATGGATATTACTAAATTGCTTAAATTAAATGATGACACTTTAAAAAAACTAGTTGTCAATCTGTACATTGCAGACTGTAAATAATATATGTATTTTGAAATTATTTTAAAATAAATAATTAAATAATTTTAATAAATTATAAAATAATAAAATAATTTATAAAAAAGAACATTTAAAAACTTGTTATAATAATTTTAATTGGTTATTTTTTTATTAAGATTACGTATTTTTTTAATATCTATATGGTAGATTTTTTTTACATTAAATAAAATAGGAAAATGTATTTTTAGTTGAGGAAAAAGTGTTTTTAATTGAATAAAATACAGATATTTTAAGTAAAGTAGAAGACATATTTTCTTATGGAATTAAAAAAAAATGATGTTTTAAATATAATAGAATTATAGTGTTTTATATGAAATAGAAGATGTATATTTTAAAATAAAAAATATTGTAAATTTTAATAATTCAACATATAAATATTTAGGAGTGAATGAATTATGGAGAGAAACATTTGTGAATTTTAAAATATAGATATAAAAAAAAATAATGAAAAATTCCAAGTTGCTAAAAGTCAAATTAAAATCACCAAAAAAGCATTGAGCATTTTAATATTAATGTTCTAAACATTGAAATTCTAATAGACACTAATTTTGACAACAGATGTATTGAAATAAATCAATTTAAGATAAAATTAGGTACATGTCTTACACAATTAAACAAAAGACGAACACAAATATCCATAGAAAATTTAATTAAAAAAAAGGTTAGGCAATATCATGTATAGCATTAGCAAGTGTATGCAACCGTTGACAAAGGCCAAAAATTACCAACAAATAATTACCACTCACCCCACTCCACTCCACTCCACCTTCTATATCAGCCTTTAATGGCTGTGGGATGGGAGCAACTGGGCGAAGTCATTGGGTTTCGAGCCTCTTTTTCTTTTTTCTTTCTCTTTTTCCTCCTGTGTATTTCTTTTCTTTTGTTTTTTTTTGTTTTCTTTTAGCTCCATCTCTATGAAGGAGCATGTTGGGATGTTTTTCATACTTGCTTTTTGACTTTAAGAGGCAAAAATTTCGTTGATCATGGAGAGCTTTTGCATTTATAGAGATAACAAGAAAAAAAAAAAAAAAAAAAGCAGAAAAGCATCATCATCTCCAACTCATTAATAAGATTGGTTTCTTGATTGGTTTTGATTCCTTTGATGTCCAAAATTTCTCATTTCATTATGGAAAATTAATCATTTGCTTTTTAGCTTGATTTCTGTTTTTCCTAGTGGGAGTTGAGCCCTACTTGCTTGTGCTTGTGTTCATAACACCTCCATTACTTATAGTCAATATTTTGATACGTTTTTTCAAGTGGTCTTGAGACTGTGAGATAACGAACTGCAAATAATTTTACTTACAATATGTGCATTACAAAAGATAAGTAATGGAGCAAATGGCATTTGGCAAAATCTTCTGCTCATGATGCCTATTGTTTCCAATGCTATGAAAATGAAAAACATTTCACAAGGACTAAACATGAACAGAGTAGAAGAAAAGAACTTATCATTCTACATGGGGACATTTCATTTTCATGTTCAGCAATTTACAGTGTCAGAGGCAATGAAATTATTGATCAGGCAACTGCATTACTAGAGCCATTGAAATTCTGATGCCAAATGTTCATTCAAATTGAATATAATAATAACAAGAGCTTTGAAACACCAAACGAGTCTTAAAATAGGAGGAACAAAGAACTGAAAAAAACAGTATTCTGGATTCCATTCATGTCAACATCATCACATACCCAAATGCATGAAATTGAATTATGTTATCTTCCCTTCTCTCAGGTGAGGTCAACCAACTGAACCAACACAAGAGATAAAAATGGGGAGCAATTGATCTTTCTAATAGTAACAGAAAGAGTCTAATCTAAAGGACCATCAGAGACTGGTCATTGAAGCTCTCTCTACATGCATTATTCCAAAGGTTTTAATTTTTTATGTATACTTTGATGGCACAAGGAATTGGCAGTATATTATTGTCCTCTGCCTCTTAATTCTTCAGGTTCAGGACCTATAACAAAGGGGACATGAGCCCAGATCATCACTCCTTTTTGTCCCAAAGAATATGTAATATGCCAATCCTTTGGGGCAAGGCAAGATGCTCTGAGAAAAACCTTGCAGCTTTGGCCTCTAGGCTCGTCTGTAAAAATTCTCTGTAGGACAAGCATGAACATAGAACCCCCCACAAAACTGAATCCACGGCCAAGCACAAAAACATATTCTATGTCTTAGCCTGTTCTGGCAAGAAGAGAAAGCAACATCACAAATCAAACAACAAAAGGCAAAGACATCAGCAACCATTAAAAAAACAGTGTAGATTAAGAACAACAAAGAGGTGAAAACACATAAAAATCTTGTTATTTTTGAAAAAATTGAGAAGAAATGAAAACTCACAGAAAGGAAAGGCAAAACAAATTTAGAGCTGCTTTTTTTGTTTTTTTGCTTAATCAATATCCAACCAACCAACTCATGATGAATAATACATTTAGGCATGTGTGCTTACACAACAAATGCATCAAAATTAACAACATTAAACCAAAGAGAAACACCTTATGGTTATGAACCTCCCACCCAATAATTTAATTTCAGTACAATCGCAATACACTCCTTGCAATAGACTGTGCATTACTAGACTTACTCTTCCCCCAACCACCTCTCCGGCTATTCCTCATCGGCGTCAAGTAGAACCTTAACAGTCCATTATCAATGTTGTTTGGTGAATATCTTGCACTCCTATTCCTCTCCAACACAAACTCATCTCTCTTCTTTCTTCCATTACCATTACTCTCTGCATTGCTTTTTCTTGCACTACCAAAAGATCCACCACTGGCACCAAAACCATTTGAATTCCTCCAGCTAACACTGCTGTTACTCCTCAAAATCTTAGGATTGAAACCCCCTCTCACATCCCCGTTTCGCTCCCCTCTCAATTCTGGCCAGGACTCCGAAAATGACCTCTCAACCCCATTTGCTCTGCTATCCCTATCCTCTTCTTCATCTTTGTTAACACTTCGCCTGTGTATAAACCCCCAAATGTTCCAAGCTTTGCTCCATCTTCGCGACTTCTTAGCGCCTTTCCTTTCACCATTTCCCACAATGGATGATGCACTGTCTCTGAACCCCATTTCAAATGTCTCAGAACAATCATCCCTTAAAGAATTCGAGTTCGAATCCCTGTCAGGAATGACCAACTTAGGTCCATGAATGTAATCCACAGTAGCACTAGTAGTTGTAGTAGCCGGTGAAACTTTGGAATTGGAAACAGAAGCAGAAGACTTTAACTCATCAATCTCAGCAACCACAGCAGCCGCAGTTTTCCTTATAGAGTTAGACCTGTCAAGACTCTTCCTCCTGCGGGAAGAAGAATCAGAATAATAGTCTCTAGTTTGAGCAGAGCCACCAGGTACAGACTCATCCTCATGAATTGAGTTCATGGGTTCTTCAACTGGGATTTGAGCATCAGACCGTGAAACAGCGTTGACGGGAGCATCCTCAACAACAGACAACATAGTGGGCATTCTTGGAAAAGTTCTACCAGTCAGATAACCATCCCAAGAAGCACGAGGCTCGTCAAAAGAGTAACGAGGATCATCAAAAGAAATCCTCCCAGCATCAAGTGAGAATCTCGGATCCGTGTCACAAGATCTTCTGCCGAACCCGTAATCAGCAATTTCCGACTGGGTTTCCCTGTATTGCCGGCCAATAGGCTTCTCCACGGGCAATGTAGCTGACCCTGGCCCACCATTTCTCCTCTTTTTATTGTTAAGCTTCTGTTTTTGTCTCCATTTCTGCAGTTTCTTGCTGAAAACTGACGCAGCAGACCAGAAGCTACCTGCAATTTCTTTAAAATCTCTGCCGGAACCTTTCTTGGTTTGTGAATCAAGATCTATGTGGTCTTTCATAGGCTTAACAATGATATCTTCTTCTTGAATCTGCTCTGGCTCAATAACAATGCCCTCCTCCTCGTCCTCCTCCTCTTCTTCTTCAAGAATCTCTTCAATTGGGTTTGCGTTAGAGTTTCTTGCAGTTAAAATAATGGGTGGTTGCTGCTGCTGCTGCTGCTCATCTAAAACCCTTATAATATAGCCACTTTCAGCGTCATTGCCATTGTTATTATCTGTATCAGTGTGGATATCTTCCTCTTCTTCAAAAACAACAGGACCTCCTCCTCGAACACTAGACGTCGAAATTCTCGACTCTACTTCGATTTCGGGACCTTTGAATGAGTCTCGCTTGGAAGGGTTTCGATGCTCGTCGTCTTGAGTAAAAAGCGACCAGAGAGTACTCCGAACCCTAACGTCGCAAGATTTTCTCTGCGGCTCAAAAACGCCGGAGAATCCTTCGTTCTTGGAAGCAGAGAATGATTTAGTGCGCCGGAGCTCAGGGAAAAAAGACCCACCACCAGCAGTGGACGAAGAAGAAGAAGAAGGCTTAAAAATGGCTTTAAGGGCGGCGGTGGCGGTGGTAGTGGTAGGGATAGGGGGTGGTTTCCGGGCAGAAGTGGAGGAAGAAGAAGATGGTTCGAGGACAGCGAGACGTTCGCAGAGGCATGAGGGGCAAAAGCCAGTGAAATGCTCGTCGGGATGACGGTCACAAGAAGTCGAAGGACGGTGGGGCTGCGGAGGCTGCGGCGGCTGAAGTTGCGATGGTTGTTCAGTGGGGGGATTCATAACCGGTGGTGAAATGTAACGCAAAGTTTGCTCATATTATTTCACTCTCAGACTCAGAATACAAAAAAAAACAGAGAAAAAGCGAAGTGTTTGGGTGGAGTGAGAGGAAAAATAATAACAAAATGGAAGGAATTTGCACCCAAAGAAAAATAGAAGAGAAGAGAAAAAGAGTTAAGGAACTGTTTGGTTCCAACGGACAGTGAGAAAGAAAGAAAAAAAAAAAAAAAAAACTATGATGGAAAAATTAAAGAAAACAAAATCTTGTCTTTTGGGTTTGGGAGGGTGGAAAATTAGAATACCCCACACCCAAACACTCACTCACTCGCACTGGGCCTTCTTTGCCTTTTCTTTTTTTCTTTCTTTTCTTTTCTCTGTGCCTTAAGCTTTTCTTTGTTTCTTTTGCTTTTTGGTTTTCTGGCTTTGCTTTGCCACGTATTCTTCTTCTCTTGGGGCACTCGCTATTCGAAATGACTATTTTAGGCTTGCCTTCTGCCCTTCGGGTTTCTCCTTTATGCTCCTAATTCTTTACTAATAATTAATTGTATATTCGAGTCGAGTCGAACTAATTTTTTAAAAAATTTAAATTTATTTTGTAAAAAAATTAAAAAAGCTCAAATTATTTAATTTTAGAGCACAATCGAACTCTAATTTAAAATCTATTAATGAGCTTAAGTCATTAAAATAATCAAATTAACTTAATAATAAAATAAGTCTATTTATGAAGCTTATTTATGAACTAACTCATAAACTTTTTAATAAATTTAATCATGAATTTAAATGAGTCAAGCAACAATATATTTCAATTCAATTCGTTTATCAATCATGTTCGAAAATAAAACTCAAACTTTACTCATTTAATTTAATAAATAATTTCAAATATATTTTTTTAAGTTTAATTTTAAATAATTTATGAGCGGTTTTAGTCATCTATACCGTCAAATAATAATTTTACCTTTTCGTTGGTTGACAATGTTCTGTTATTTTTTTTTTCTTTTTTGTGGATATTTAGTACACTAAAAAAAAAAAAAAAAACTGGCTTATAATCCTTCCATGTGTCGTATATATATAAATGCAGCAAGAACAGTAATAATAATACTTACAAATGTAGGTCATGCCTCCCTAGTAAATCAGAACCAGCAGCAATTGAGGTACCATGCAGCCAAACTCCCACTTGATAAATAATTAAGGTGCTAATAAGAAGAGGTGACTCCTTTTTTTCTTTTTTTTTTATTTATTTATTTTTAATAAAAATTAAATGGATCATAAACTATATAACAATAAATATTAATCACCTCTTATTATTCACTAAAAACATTTTCTCGTTTTGATCGAACTAAATTAGTTAAAATTTAATGTTTAATGAACTTTAGATATCGATGATATAAATAAAAATAATATTTTTTCTAATATTAATGAATGATAACAGTAAAGATTTGAACTTAAAACAAAACTTTCAGGTATAAACACTTAAATTCTAAATTCTAAATTTTTATAATTTTCATAAATATATATATATGCAATAATTTTTCTTACTTTTTTATTAAAAAAAAAACCTTTTATAATTTTTCATTTTTCTTTAAAAAAATTTTTGCTTTTGATTTTGAAAGATTCCTGTCGAGAAGAAAAAGCAAAAGCAAACCCACGCCATCACTAGGTTGATAAATATTTTATTTGATTTCTCTTTTTTTTTTTTTTTTTTGGTTCTCAGTCACATATCGCTTTCTTTCTTTTACTCACTATCTTTTCTTGATCATGTTATGCTGTGTTAAGAGGGTTTGTTTTCTTTTTGTTTTTCTGGCTTTATTATTATTTCTTGGAAACATTCTGAATCTGTTATGTGGTTTTTGTCATCTTCAAATTATTTTGGTGTATGTCTCACCATTCGGTGCACATTCTCTGTGCATTCCCTTTCACCTCCCTTCCACCACTGTCTCACATATTTTATTTCTTCCATCTTTTGCTTATCAAAATTTAAAATGAAGACTCAAGATTCGAACCGTCTCAAACTCGAAACTTGCAGTCAGTTCTACCCGGATTTAAGTCATTTTTTGTATAAAAAATTACTCCTTCTGTCTAAACAAATTCGGTAGTTACTGCACTCTATTAATTCAGCTTAACCTGAATAGAATCATAAGAGCAGAAAAAAAATCTTTCAATAACTAAATTACTTTCTTAACGTACGTTTTATTTTTCTACACAATATGAAAAGAAAAATAAACACTAAAATTCCAAAGCATGTAAAGTGCTATCATTTTGCCAAAGTTTTCCCTTCTTTTCTTTATATTTTGCCCTATTTTTTGGGTTGGAAAAAATTGAATGGAAGTTATAAATTGGTGTGAAAAGGGATTATTATTTTATGAGCTTAAAAAATTCCAAATTTGCTTAAGTATTACATCAATAGGTTTTTATTTTTCTACTCTTTTTAAAAGTGAAATTTTCTTCTTCTTTTTTTTTTTTTGTTTTCTTTTTTGACTAGTGAAAATATGCTTCTTCTTTTTTTTTTCAAAAATAGTGTTTGTTCTCTAGATGCAAAATATGATCACATTATTTTCCTTTTTAAAGAAAGTGAATTTTTTTGAGACTGCTTAATTATTAATGATAATGACAAGGTAAGTCCACTTTAATTCCTTATTTTTTTTGTGTTCATATAATTAGTTCTATTCTTAACATAGTAAGTAGTATTTGTTCTATTCTCATGTAGTAGAATGATGAGTTTTAACACACAAGTGATATTGCAATCCTTTTAAGACTACAAAATGAACTCCAACTATAGTTTTATTAACAATTTTTTTAAAGAAAAATCGCTTGAACATAGAAGCATTATTGATTGAAAAAGAAATATTCTATGTAATTTGGATATAAAATTAAATTTTAATGTTTACTCGTTAAAAAAAAAAGCGTAATACTAAGTCCTAGTAATATATATATATATATATATACAATTCGACTTTAATGGGTAGATTGAGTTGATTTTTTTTATATTAATTAATATTCAGTCGTTATAATTAGTATTTAATTTGTAACTATATATAAACTAAATGTGTACCAATAATTGTTGGAATCAGTTATTAGAGAATTATTTTCATTTAAATCATATTTTCAATTTGAATTTTGTCCATATAGTTGCGTTAAATTACTCGTCGCTAGATTTTTACTGTACTTATGGTTCTGTGCAAATCAAACCGATTTAGTTAGACTTGATACTTTAAAAAAAATTGAATGTGTAATATGCATGTAAAATTGACAATACACACTAGTCCGACCTCAATATTTCATTAAATAAAAAATTTAAATATTTTATAATAATAATAATTTTACAATTTCTTGTATTCATTTTAGAATGTGAGAAATTAATATTTTCATCTTCAATATTACATATTTTTTCAAATAATTTGTCAGTCTAAAAAATAATTTATTTATTACTCTGAAAAAAAAAATATATCTTTTATTAATTTTACCTTTATCTTTTATTTATAAAAACCATGATGCAAAATAATCTTTTGATATGTTTTCTTCAATAAAATAGTAATTTATATATATATATATATATATAGTTAATTAGGATTATTTCAATAACTTTATTAATTATTATACATTGTAAAATAGAGGGGGTAGAATCTAAAAAAATTTTTAAAGGAAAGAAAGAAAACACACATTCACTGGTCACTTCTTTGTTCCCCACTTCACACATTTGTCGGCTATTTTATCCAAAACCAAAACCTATCCTAAATTTTCAGGTTCAAGAACCTTGCTATAAATAGAAAATTTCAAGATATATGATATTCTTACAAAAAAAAAAAAGTTCCAATTTATAAGCTAGTGTGCGTGTGTGTGTGTATATATGCACACCTTACTCAACTATCTGTCTATTTTTCTAGTTCTGCAAAAGTTGCACCCAAATGAAACGCATTCTTGAAAAGGATGACAATATTTAATACAACCCACTAAAACTTAAATATTATCAAGCATAATTAACTAGTTAATCATCTAATAATTTTAATTTATTCATGTTGTTTAACTTTTCATTCATTAAGTACTATAATTGTATTTAATCCTTGCTACCATGAACAATCATAAAAGACTAATTATTCTAGATATTTTTGGATGACAATTGACTAACTTCAAAGTTATTATTTCAACAAAACAAAAAAGAAGGGGGAAATAATAATTATAAAGTGAGTATTTTAATTTAGATTAGGAAAATGGTGAAGTCTACAGTTACTTTGTTTTTTACAAAGTAAGATTTATTGTGTTAATTATAATAACCTTTAGATAATTTAACACACTTTAATCTTACGATAATAATAATAAAGTATACACAAAATAAATAAAAAACAATGTAATGGTAGAATTTCCCTAGGAAAATTTTGTACTTAATCGAAATGGTTTAAAAAAGGAAAATGATGTCCACGGTACCGGTATTAGAGAATTCGAATTATTCAAAGAAATTGAATTAACAATTTTTTTTTTAACCGTTTAACATTCTTTGAACTGAACTGTTCTAAAATTTTTTATTGAAGTAGATCCGAAGATCACGAATTCTTTGCACTGAAAACCAAACCAAACTATTTGAAATTGCACCAAACCGAAGAACCGAATTCAAAACAGATAATATGTGTGTAATTTCACTAATAATTTTTTTTTTTTTTATGATGTATTAAAAAGTTGATATCGATGTTTGATAAAGTTAGAAATCTAAAATTATGTGTTAGAAATATGATTTAGTACCATCTTAATAATTACTTATATCCAAATAATTTATTTTAAATAATTTATATTAATTGTTAACTCAACGTATAATATTTGGCATTTAAATAATAATTATTTATTTGAAATAAAATAAATACACTCATCAATTAATTTTTTATAATTAATTTTTAATAAATGTTTAAATCGTAAAATAAAATCTAAATTAAATTTTTTGATGAAATTAATAGTCATCTTACCTTATATGTTCAAATTATAAAATTATTAAAATATAAATATTAAATTAAGACTTAATAAAATTTATAAAAACTAGTACTATTATTAAATATAATATAAAAATATATTTTTCTTTATTATGAATTTTTTAAATCTAATTTTAAATATATAAACTAAAAAATTAATGTAAATCTCCTAATTTTGTTTTTATTTCGAACCATTTTGAAATTTCCATTTCCTTATCTGCGCTCTGAATTGTTTCAAAAATTTAAAAATTAGACCTGAAATTTTTTAAAAAAAATTTCTAACTTTCGAATTAGATTCAAAGAATTTGCAGTTTTCGAATTGCTTAACTCGTGCATAACGCTAGAAGAAGATCATCAAACACTTGTTCTAATTTCCAACTTAAGCCACATTGCTATGATTTTTGGGCTCTATGATAAAAATACTAGCAATTTGAGAATTTATAATACAATATATAATAGGACATTTTAAGTTTTTTCTTTTCTTCTACATCACTGATATTCAAAGTTTACTAGACTTTAATCAATTTAATTCGAATCAGATATGACCACAAGGACGGTAAAAGTCTACTAATAACCAATTTAAACATTCATAACGACTCAAACTGAAGACGTCACTTAAGTGAAAACATCTCTTGCCTGATTCTAATGGTTTTTGGAGGAAACTTTAATTTATTAATTGCAATGATTTTTGGTTTGTAGAATGAACTTATTTTGAATTAATATTGATAAAAAAAATCCATAAAACAAACTAATGAATTTTGTTTCTGTATAAGATTGGTAGAAAAAGAATAAAATATTTATTAAATTATATTGAAATTGGAATTTGGAGAAAATAAATGTCTAATATTAATTTTCTCTCAATTTTTTTCTGCTATGTTGATTATTAATTATGTGTATTTTCAGTTTGTACATTTTTTATTACTAAACTAAGGTTTAAAAAAGTATCCAAATCAATAATATTAAAAACACTCAAAGCTTTTCTCAAAAAAAAAAAAAAAACACTCAAAGCTCACTTAAAAATATGCTGTAAATTTTAATTTTTGTCAATCTAAAGTCTTGGCTTGATTGGTATGTAATAAGGTTGCTCATATTTTATCAATCACAATTTATAATTTTGAATTATAATACATAAAAGATTTTTTGCAACTATTCTTTTGAATTCAATTCACAATTTAAATTATTTTTTTACTATTTCAAAACTATAATATTCCTACTTTTACAATTTTACGATCTAAATACTTATTTCATATTTTATTTTGTAATATTCCTAATTAGATAAACTGAAAAACATATATTTAATTAAGATCCTTAGAAGTGTTTAATGTACAATGGAAATAAATGGATATCAAACAAGGAATTAGATGAAATTTTATGGTGCTATTAAATTTTTTCCAAACAATAAATTTACATGTAAGAATCCTAAATCAATATAACATTATTGTTAGTATTTAGTCCTCTAAAAATATTTTCGTAATTGAGGCTCATTTTTTCTCAGAAAATATTTTTTAACATTTTTCGATATTCAGTATGCTAAGAAAAATTAATAAACATAAATATTTTCCTAATCAGTGAAAAATTTAGTAAATTTTTCAAAAAAATGATTTTTTGAAAACAAAAAGTTATACTTCAACATTATACAAACTTATAAAAATAAAATTTATTAAATAATTATACATAAATATTAATTAATACAAAAATAATTAGATAATCAACTCCGACATGCCATCAGCCGATTGTCAAAAAAATTAAAAAACGTATATATAGCTTTATCTTATATTAGTAAATAAATTTAAAATATAATATTTAAATAAATTAAGTATCTGAAAATTATTTTCATCAAATGATTAAGTTTTTTTATTGATGCACACCAAATATTGAAAAATAAAATGTTAAGAACAAAATATTTTTTAAGAAATTATTAGTAACTTTTAAAGTAAATTACATTTTAATCCCTAATATATACTCTTCAATAATGCTCATAAAAAATTGTGGAGAAAATAATGAGGAAATGAGTGCACACGTGTACATGTACGGAATACATGTATTTTTATGGTTCTACTGTATTTTTTTTTTTTAAACAAACAAACAGGTCATTGATTTGTCATTCCAGAGTGTGGTCGAAACGGCAAATGCTTTCTCGTAAAAAATGCTCCAAACGACAGGTATAGGTGAAATAGCTTTTTGTTAGGGGCACTCTAAGACTCTGCTGAATCTACTTCTGTGACTGTGTGTAGCTTAGAGAGAGTAGTAGCATATGATAGGTAGACAGTCACAGATGGAATGGAAGGAACACATGCACGTGATTTGATAGCTGTAGTATTTAGTATTCCCACGTGTGCCCTACTTTTTTTTGGCCTTTTTCTTGCTTCTCACACTCTTAGCTAGAATGAGTACACAACGAAGAAAATACCAAATTCAACTGAAATATTATAGATTATATATTAAAATCGTATCAAATTAAATAATTTTAATTCTAAACCGAATTGAATAAAATTTTATGACTAACTTAATATATTATTGGATATTTATAAAAAAATGAATCGAAAACCGTGCCAAATCAAAATTCCAATATAGTATCAATTATTAATTTAATAAATATATATAAATATGAATAAATAATAGTAAACTTAATTATATATTTTTCATTATATTATTAAGCAGTATATATTAAATAGCATATATATATAGTAATGTATAATAAAAATTAATATATTTTATGTTTAAAATATAATAAATGAATTATTATTAAAATATTATTATTATTATTCAATTGACGAGTAAAAATGTGAAATGTTTATTATATTACAATTCGAACTTAAAATATAAAAATAAAAAATTTACATTGCATAATTTCAAATAATTCAATTAATAAATAAGAATGTGAAATATCCATCATAACACAATTTAAACTTAAAAAATGAAAAATAAGAGAATTGTTATTATTATTATTATCAACAATAAGTAAAAATGTGGAATGCCCATTGTATTTCAACTTAAACTAAAAATATGAAAATAAAAAAAATTAACATTGTATTATTTCAAATTTTATAACTCATTAATTAAAATATATTGTTATTATTATATTTAATAACATATTAATTATTATTTTTAGTAAGTAATATAATCTTATTGATATTATTTAAAAGTAATGACCTAATTATTATTATTATAGATAATAATTTATCAATTATTATTGTTATTAAGTAATCTAATCTTATTGATATTTGTTTCTCCAATTTTTGGGTTTTGGGTATGCGCCAAAAGATTGTTGGTTGCGAGCGTGCCGGAGGAAAAATTCCTCAAAATAAGACCTGACTTCTTTTTAGACAATTGTAGATTCTCAATCTCTTTTACCACAATTTGATTGGATTTCAAGCAAATGAAAATTAATTTGTAAATAAAAGAGACAATTTGAACACTTGAAAGGGAAATTGTATTGATTTGAAAGCTTAGTACAAAACTAAAGTAGACAAAGCTGATAAACAAAAATGATTGGCTAATAATTCTAAATTTGTAGATGTAGATGTAGATTGGTGTCGGTTGATGTAGATGTTCTTCTCTTTTGCTTTTATAGGCTCCTTTTACTTGCAGGCTATTTCTCCCATTTAATGCTCCAGCAGCTCAAGAGTTTCTTCTGTTCATTAGAAATAAATTCACGTACTGTCATAGCCTTCTTGTGAAGACCCGAGTTTTATTTTTAAATTTTAATATTTAATTTCAAGATTTACAGTGTTAATAAAATTTATTATTTAGTTAATTAATTTAAATATTTAGTATTTAAGTATTTATTTTAACACTATTAATTTTATTAAATTCTAGTAGTTTTTGTCATATATATATA
>CATIWK010192964.1:0-16909 GCA_949634005.1 Mallotus japonicus
ATATAAACAGTCTCAGATAGATCACCATTGAGAAAAGTATTTTTGACATCCATTTGGGTGATGTCCCAATTTTGCATTGCAGCCACTGCTATCAAAGTGCGAACACTAGTCATTTTTACAACTGGAGCAAAAGTCTCATCATAATCAAAGCCATATTCTTGGTTGTAGCCTTGAGCTACAAGATGGGCTTTATAACGATCCAAGGAACCATCAGCCTTAACTTTAACAATATAAACCCATCGACAACCCACCACAGGATGATCTGTAGGAAAAGGAACCATTTCCCATGTGTGGTTGTTTTCCAATGCCTTGAGTTCCTTTGCCATAGCATTGCACCACTCTGCACTTGCTGCTTCTTGCTTATAAGATCGAGGAATAGAAAATGAATCAAGTGTAGTAAATAAACAAAGACGATCAGGAGCTTGAATTACACGATTGGATCATTGAAGTAGGGGTGATGCAGTAGGTGGTGATGGTGGTGAAGTATGTGGAGTTAGTGGTGAAGCAGGCAGTCATGATGGTGCAGTGGGTGATGATGGTGGTGAAGTGGATAAGGCAGGTAGAGGAGAGGAAGAAAGATTACGTGAGTCCAGAGTTGGTGATGGTAGAGGCATAGTTGGGGGAACTCGAGGTCTTCGATGGTATGTCAAGATGGGCTGCACATGGTTAGGAAAATAAGACAAAGGAACAGATGAATGTAAAGATGACAAAGAATGAGAGGAAGTAGAAAAAGAAAAAATATCTTCAAAAAAATGACATTTCTAGAGATCCGTATTTTCTTTACTTTCCAATCATAACATCGGTATCCTTTTTGAGTCTCAGAGTATCCCAAAAAAAATACAACGAACAGACTTAGCATCCAATTTTAAGTGTTCTGAAGGTGGTAAAAGAACATAACAAGTACATCCAAAAACTCAAAGTAAATTATACTTGGGAGGATAGCCAAATAATTTTTGTAAAGGAGAGATGTTACTCAACAGTAGAGTGGGCAGACGATTAATTAAGTGCACAGCTAATGAAATACTCTCAGCCCAGAATGTCTTGGGTAATTTGGCATGCAACCGAAGAGCCCGAGTAGTCTCTATAATATGTCTATGCTTCCTTTCAGCTACACCATTTTGTTATGGCTGATGAGGACAACTACGTTAGTGAATGATCCTTTCAGAAGATAGATATGTGGCAAATTCAGCAGAAACATATTCTCCCCCTGATTATTATAGCAGAAACATATTCTGTACGAAAAATCTTAATCTTTTTATTAAACTGAGTATTCCCCATGGCATGAAAGGACTTAAAAACTTGCAGAACTTCAGATTTGCGATGTAAAAAATACACCCAAGAGAAATAGGACCAATTATCTACAAAGAGAACATAATAAATTTTTCCAGTTAAAGATGCAACAGGAGATGGTCCCCATACATCGGAATGAATGATATCAAATGAAGAAGAAGTAGAATGTGAACTACGACTAAAAGGCAATGTATGAGCTTTGGAAAGAGCATAATCTTCACAAGATATATTAATATATAACTTTTGATTAAATTTTTCCAACACACCAGAGGAAAACAAAGAACATAAATTAGGATAATTAAGATGTCGTAAACGACAATGCCAAAGTCGCCAAAGTTTATTAGCAGAACTCATATCATTTGAAGATGGAGCAAGTAAATAAGTTTCTAAATTCGAAGAATGTCCCAAATCCAAGACAAAGAGTTCCCTTTTCCTATGGCCTGTCCCAATCACCTTCCCAATCCGCAGGTCTTGTATAATACAGCCAGAAAAGAAAAATGAGACAGTGTAATTATTTTTCACTAACTAGCTAATAGAAATGAGATTAGCTAAAAGTTTAGGAACATAGAAAACATTAGAAAGAGATAAAGGGGGTGAATCATGAGGTTTAATGGTTAGCGAACCAATCCTTTGTACTGGAAGAGTCTATCCATTAGCAATTATGATAGTTTCACCTTTATCATAAGGAATAGAATGGTGAAGTGTATTTAGATTACCAGTCACGTGATGTGTTGCTCCTGAATCTAAAATCCATGAAGGATTTAAAATAATCTTACCAATACCAGAGGCATGAAGGGCTTGAATGACTTGTTGCAATAATTCTAGAGAAAGAGTTAAACACTGACCAGAGTTGTTATCAGATGTGTCACTTGTCTTGGCTGAATCTGAGGACACAGATACAATTGCACCATTAGATAAGGATGAACCAACATAAGCTTTAAAATTTTATCGTGGCAGTCTTTTTCTGTAATTTTTGATGACGTGCCCATCTTTCTTGCAATAACGACAATAGGGAGCTGATGAATCTTACTTTTTCCTACATTGATGAGCCAAGTGCCCAATCTCATGGCAATTATAACATTCAACCTTGCCAGTACTATAAGTTTTGGGCTTATAAGTGCTAGCCATAAGAGCCATGTCTTGTGTTGAATCATGAGATGATAATGACTATAAACGAGTCTCTTCTGCAAGTAATTCAGCCATGATGTCATCAATGCACTGGTTGGTTCTATGATTAAGAATGGATGCACGAACATGCTCAAATTCAGAGTGAAGTTTCATAAAAAAATTGACGAGTTCTGTGTTATTGTCTTAATTGCACAACAGTTTCAAGAGCTTCTTTAGGAATGTCGTTGTTGATCATGTCCATCTCATTCCGAAATTTAGTCATAGCTAAATAAAAGTCTTGAATACTAAGAGAGTTTTGCGATAGAATACTTATCTCTTGTTCTATCTAATAAATTCGAGCCTCATTGCTTTGTTTATCGATTTTCTGTAAGTAATCCCACATCTCCTTGACTGTCGTTAATGGACTGAGATTTGCAGCAATAGAACTTTCCATAGACTCCATGATCCATGTTTTGATTTTTGCATTATTGACGATCCATTTAGAGGTAGTTGATCCTTCCGAAGATTTGGACATGGTGCCATCAATATATTCCCAAAGATCTTGTCCTTCTAGAAAATTTTTCATATAAGATGACCACAAAGAATAATTCTTTCCATCAAATTTGATGGCTAGACGATGATTGTGTGACTCCATGAAGAGAAGATTGAAGATAAACTGATCACTGTTGAGAATAAGATATTGGGGATGAAACCCAACTGTTGCGAAAGGGGAAAACCCTTTTTATTTGATCTTTTAATTTTGGAGATGATGGATCAGACTTGGTGCTCTGATACCATATGAACAGAGAAGACTATGAATAAAGATAAAAGATGAGAAAAGATGAAAATAATTTTCGATGATTTATTTTTGGACAACAACCCTATATTTATACTGTATAAAGTCAATTATGTCCGACAAACAATGCATAATTACAGTAGCTAATTGATACATATTTACAGCATTTAATTATGATTCAAATCCCGTTGATTTATGTCCTTTCCTTTCATAAGTTCAGCATTCCCCTCGAAGGAAGTACCATCAAAACTCTGAAGCTGAGTGCTCCTTGGAATTTTGCCCGAGAAGTTGTTATATTGACAAGTTCAGGCGACTCAGGAAATTTATATCAGCAAGTCCCTCAGGAAGTCTACCAGAAAGTTGATTTCTAGACAGATCAAAAGATTCTAACAACTTCAACTGGCCAATTCCTTGAGGAATAATTCCAGTAAATTGGTTGTGTGATAGATTGAGCGAAATTAAGGAATTTGTCCATTTAAGTCATTGCTTGAAAAGTCAATGCTTTTAACTAAGCCAAGATTTTTTCCATACTCCAGCTCTATTCCTTTCCAGACAACCATAAGCTTGCAATAAAATCCTTACACATCTTCCATTCAGTTCCCCAAGAATAATCCAAAGGATCAGACACATACGTAAAAGTCATGTCGTCAGTACTCCACTCTAAAGCCATGGCAGTGAAATTGCTTATGCATTGCGGTACCCTTCCTGAAATATTATTCCTGGAGAGATCCAATATTTGAAGAGAATCTAGATGGCATAAATTCCAAGGTATAGCTCCATAGAAGTGATTTGATCTTAGGCGAAGCACTGCTAGTTGTGTAAGATTTTCCCCTATCCATGCTGGTATTCTTCCAGAAAATTCATTGTCCCCAAGATCTAACAGTTTTAGACCTGTGCAATTAGCTAGGAGTGGAGGAAACTCTCCAGAAAATCTATTGTTTCTTATATATAATATTTGAAGTGGAAGCAACCCAAATGAGTCAGGTAAAGTACCAGAAAAATTATTAGCTGCTAAGTTAACGATTTGCAACCCCTCCCAGTGCATCCAACAATCAGGAAGTTCACCTGATAGAAAGTTATCAGAAAGATCAAGGAAGTTCAGTTTGTCACCTGTTATAGAACATAAGTTGGATATTGTTCCAGAGAACTTGTTTTTGGAGAGATCCAAGATTGTTGTATTAGGTGGAAGGATTGGTATTGAGCCACGAAAATGATTGGAATTCAGATCAACTGCAGGAAAATTGCCAAGTATTGATGATAGGTTATGTACCTCACCATTGATGTGGTTGGAGGAGAGATTCAAGTACTCAAGTTTTAGGGGAAGATCATAAAACCAATCACTGATGACATCTGAAATTCCGGCATTGGAGATATCAAGATGAGAAATTCTGTTTTGTCTCTGAAGCCATTGAGGAAACTTAGGCCCAAACTTGCAGGAGCTCATTTTCAAGGTCACAAGTTGAAATGGAGCAACCCAAGTTGGGCTGAAGTCAACTGTAAATAAATTTGAAGAAACATCCAAGTACCATAATTTGGAGAGGTTCAAAAAGTGTAAATCTGATATAACACCACCCATGGAATTTGAGGAGATATCCAAGATTTCGAGATTGGAAAGCAACCCAGTACTCGTAGTTAAACTTCCATTTAGTCTGTTGCCTGAGAGATACATTTCTCTAGTCAACAAAGACATATCTGGAAGCTCTCCAGATAAATAATTCTGAGACAAATCCAATATTTCTATACTAGGGAAGTTTGCCAAGGTTATTGGCAACTCACCTTCAATGCGATTAGATGCAAGATTTATGTGTTTAATAGCAGGAAAGCTACTGCTAGATGCAAACATACCAGGAAAGATTGAAGATGTTATACTATTGGAAGAAAGATCAATGATTTCTAGTGATCTAGAAAAATTGGCATGTGAAGGAAGAGGTGGAAGAAAACTAAGAGATAGCTCACATCCACTCATATGCAAGTTGGACAAAGAAGGGAGCACAGTAATTGCCAGCAACCAATCTATTGCAAGACTAAGATTGTTGTTGCTCATGTCAAGATGCTCCAAGGCACGAAGACGAGAAAGGAACAAAAGACTTTCAACTTTTTCAAATTTATTGTTGCTGAGATCAAGAGAAACTAACCTGGAGAGTTTACCTAGCTGATCAGGAATTGTTCCAACTAGATCACTATTAGAAAAGTTGAGATATCTCAAGTTTGTCAACGAACCAATGAATTCGGGGATAGAAGTTTCACTTCCTTCAAACCTACTCAAATCCAAGTAAGTCAAATCTTGCAGCTCAACCAATGAAGATGGTATCTCCCCTCTGAAATGTGTGTATAGGATCCCTCCATAATCAAACCTGAAAACAGGACGAAGATCAAGAACAGAAACATGACCAGAAGTTTCATTGCACTGCACTCGCTTCCACTTGCAGCAATTTCCTTCCTTGCTACCCCATGAAGAAAGCTCATTAGCATAATCCACAAGCCCTTCTTTGAACTTCAGAAGAGCTTGTTTCTCCCTTTCTATGCACATGACTTTAACCTCTCCAGCACTGGAATTGGAACTGTATCCAATTCCAGCTTTCATGCTCAGAAGAAACCAGAAGAGAAAAGCTACGTATTGAAAATGCATGGCTTCCATGGTAATGATGATGTTTATTCTCAATCATAAAGACCTGTGCCTGAAATAATATACTTCATTTTGTGGTCAATGTCCAACATTACCATCCAAAGTCACGATTTTGCCTTTCAAGTAAACGCCACAAGTGCTACTCAACCTCCTACAAATTAAAGTCAACTACCAGTTTTCCACTTTCACACCAAATTGTATTTAACGATTTTTTTTGTCCACTTGAAATATTTTTTTTCCATTTCTTCTAGTTTTTTTCTACATATTTGCACTTGTTTTATCAATGTCAATGCCAAATTGCCAATGACGCTCATAAGGGAATGTCATGAAGGTCTAATTTTTATTTATTTAGAAAAAAAGAATAGAGAATGAGGGTAGTACATGTACTTGGTTATATATCTTCTTTGACGAATATTATGAAACTTGCTGTCTTGATTTTTTTCAATTCTCCGCGCGAGGTTGTAAAGGTATTTTAGTTTAGCATTTGCTACTGAACATAAGTTGGAGGCAGCTCCACAAAACATGTTTCGG
Organism: Mallotus japonicus; assembly: GCA_949634005.1. Lineage (NCBI taxonomy): Eukaryota > Viridiplantae > Streptophyta > Magnoliopsida > Malpighiales > Euphorbiaceae > Mallotus > Mallotus japonicus. The sequence goes on from CATIWK010192964.1 coordinate 6,351, forward strand.
AGATGTCCAAGATTGATGCACTAGCTGGAAGTATTGGTGTTAAGCCAATGAAGCAGCTGACAATCAGATCAACTGCAGAAAGCTTACCTAAAATTGATTACACTGTCTGTACTTCGCCATTAATTTGTTTGAAGAGAGGTTCAACAGGAAGATCCCAAAACCAATCACTGAACCCATCTGAAATTCCAGCATTATCAATGTGAAAATTCTTGTTTTATAACTTGCAATGCCATGTATATAAATTGGCGATGTACAATAAGGAGAATAATAGCGCAAAATACCAGCACATAAATGACAGCATAGCAATCAATGAACAAAATCCAGATTACTTCTAATTTTTCAGGGTAGTGCGTTCATGCACCCCCACTAAATGGATCTGATATACAACGAGTGGGTGAACTGAAGCAGCATCTATAATATCAGGAATCATAACACTCAAACAGAGCCTTCAAAACTACTCCAAAAAATTTACAAAACATTAAAATTTGGTGGTTGAACTTTCAGACCCTCTTAAAATTCATCTCCGTAGCAACTGTATCCCACCTGCAAGAACAGCGTTTACAGATATTTTCTTGCAAGTGCACGAACTTTAGTGTCAAAATGTGATGATGTGATGCGCGAACCAGGCAAGTAGAGAGGATTGAGAAGAATCTGCAAAATTCCCAATGAAATTTACAGATCAATCTTCTTTCAAAGAAGGGGCAAAAAGAATTACTCAAATGAAAATTGAAAGTTAACAAGTACCAAAGCAACATTGTGTGCTTGTTTTCCTGTATAAAATTTCAGATCATCCACACAAACCTTGGGGCATACAAGCCCATTTAGAAAAAATTAATGACATGGAGGAGATCAGCAGGCAAATTACAGTTAGGTTCAGACTCTAAAGAAAGATCAAAATTGTTACTTCAAATTGTTAGGGACCTAAAAAACAAAAAAAGAAAAAGGAAATAAAGAAAACCTTAGATGGACCTTTTCACTATGCTTCTGATGTTTCAGTTCTAAATAGGAGGAAATAGTGTTGAGATTCTAATAATGATTAAAAAGAAAAACCAAATAGGTGTCTCCTCACAAGTTACACAACAACGGAAAGGAAGGCCATGTGGGCAATAAAAGTATTATCAAAACTAAAAATTGGGAAGTAATTTCCTCGTCATATTTCACGAATTACAGCATATAAGGCAAAATTTTGGAAGACAGAGGCAAAAGTTATCAGGAAGAAGAAGCTAAGGATGGGAGAAATTCTATTCAATGCTGTCTCTCAACTAGCTATGAGCTGTAGATTCACTTATGAAGTTGAGATGACTTAGGTTTGAGTTGATTTAAGTTTTCAAGCAACATAGAAAATAGCTGGCAATGGTATTTCCTAGGTGCAGGGGCAGTACTAGAATTAGTTGTGAGAGAGGAGGAAGAGTGGGCAAGGGGGTGGCAAAGTTAAATCACACTAAAAATTTGATGTTGGGGGGGGTGTGGGGGGCGGGGGGGCAATAGCCCCCTCACCAATACAAATGGTTCCGCCCCTGCCTAGTTGTACATTATCTTGTTGCACAATCTGATGGCAAAAAGAAGTAAAAATAATAATAAAGCAATGCAGAAGGTGCTCTGGCCAGGCACACAAATGAATGCACAGAGATGTGGAGATCAAACATGCATATCCAAGCATGCCTCTGCAGATTGCAACATTAGTAACAAAATTCAATTACCATCCGCATCCCATCTTAAATATTACACTTCATTGCTTGTTCTCAGAAAAACATACTTATTCATGCTTTGGGGCAGAATCTGATACTGAACATTCAATAAATCTGCTATAATAAGCATGCAATATGTGAAAGCTCAAATGGATTTCACTTTCATTTTTTTTTGTTTGTGGGTGGTAAAGAGAGGAAAGAAGGAAGACAATCACCTTTATATAAAGCTCATGAACCTCCTGAAAAAAGCTCTTGATTCCATCATCATTGTGAGGGTTGTGAAGTAGCATAAATCGCGTATGTGAGAGAAGTCAAGGAGAAGATCAGAAAATAAATATTTATACCAACGGAATAACATAAGAAAACTAATGAACAGCTATGGACAAGAAAACAGTGACAATACAATAAGTTGTGCGACTCCATTTTGGTACTAGCTAATGGCTGCTTAATAGAGAAAAATTAATGAATAAAAAGGATATGACCAGCTGTGACATATACTGATACCACCAGATCATTGAACTTGTCAATCGATTTCAAGAACCTGGGACAAAAATGTGATAAACATAATAATGAATATCTACTACAATAATCAGAATAAGGAAAAGAGGAAAACAAACACAAAGTCACAATAAGAACACATGAGATGCATATATTTGAAGAGGCTCTAGAGATTACATGGCACTGGTAGTCCAAGCCAGGTCCTGAACGATATCGAGAGCTGCGTGCAATATGAACTGATGCAGCTGAGCAGCATCTTCTCTCTGCCATTCGATAATGAGGTCAAATGTGAGTGTAAGACAACAAGCTTCTCATCATAGAAGATCAAATAACACAAGAAATTTGATTACATCAATGCAAACATTGAATTGAAATTGTTGCAAATGGGCTAATAAAACTGAATTGAACAAATTCTTGCAAATATAATTACTCCAAACAAAAGCATAGACTAAATACAACTCAAGGATCTGATCACTGGTGAATGAATGAAACAACTAAATTACAGAGCTAACGATAGAATAAAAAAGAATCAAATCAAATCACAGTGAAGAACATAAAATGCCCAGAAAACTAGCTCAAAACAGATTAAAATTTCAAATCAAAAGCTTAAAAAATTGAGAAAAATAGAAGCAGTACTTTAGCTGCAGATCCAACTTCAGCTTCATAAATAGGTATATCATTCCTGCTCACGATTATAAAACAAGCAGTAGTCGCCATCTTTTAACTATCACAGCAATTGCTATAATCCCAAATTCCAAAAATCTCGGAGTTCGATCGGAGAAATCGAAGCCAAAATCGTTTACTCGCACCACAACTGCACCAAGCCTCGGTGTTTTTGGTTTGCTTTGCCACTGCGTCTCTCTGTCTGTCAATGTCGGCCTTGGGCCTGCACAGGCCCAAAACAGGTTCAATACGCCGTCGTTTTGACCTGAAGATAAAAACCCCTCCTAGCTCGGCCAGAGGCACCGGTGCGACAGAGCGCGGAGCAATGGGGAGCGAAGCAAAAAACAATGGGAGCATCGGAGGAGGATTCAGGTCAAAAATGGAGAATTATTTGTACAGTGGAGACAAGAAGCATGTAATGGCTGGCATAGCTATCATCACTGTGATTTTTGGAGTCCCTTGGTACTTCATGAGCAGAGGTCAGCTCCTTTTTACACTGCTCACTTGGATTTTTTTTTTTTCCACTTTTTTTTCAATAAATTTTTGAGAAGGATCATAGGGAATCAATTGCCAGTGTTGGATTGAAGGCTTAGTCCAGTGAATGGTTTTATTAGGGTTTATCAAACTCTAGGGTTTACTAAGCAGAATTGGGATTTTTTTTTTTTTTTGGTTGTTGAAATGTTTCGAAGCAGAAGCTAAATCACATTGAAGGTGAACTTGGGTTTTACCTAAATTAGATTGAATAGCAGTGTAGCACATATTTTAGATAGTTAAAGGGGAAATCTTGCTAGGCTTCAAAAGTTCAGAAAGAAAGCCACCCTTGATGATTAAGCGGCAATTAAACGTAGTGCAACTGAGAAAATGTATCAGAATATTAGCAATTTCATCGTGTCACTCAATGGGAATCTAAATTTTGAAATGGATGATTTTGAGTCAATCATCAATGTCTTAATTTTGGCTCCAGATTTGTTAGATTTCTTACTATAATAGTGTCATATTTTAATGAAATTTGCTTCTTTAGCCTCCTGAATCAAGTTATTCTGCACCATTGAAGGCTAGATGCTGTTGCATCAATGATATGCATGTGCAACCCATTATAGTGACTTCATCTGAATGTTTTAGGTTTTGGTTGCTTGATGACTGTTTTAGTAGGTCTTTTTGCCTTTGATCTCTCGTAACATAAAAGAATCGATAACTATACCTGAAGTTAATATTTTCTTGCAGAAGAGTGATATGCAACTGGTAGGCTCATAATTTGATTAGGTTCATGTTGAGTTGTTGAGTGAAGAGATGGAACATCCAATACCATAAATTGTATTTTATGGTTTTTATGTAACACAATATTGTGTGGTAGTGTTGTGGGATCTGTATTTCAGTTTAGCATCTCTTATCTGGTGCTGTTTTATTTCTCTCTTTGTGTGTGCATGCAATCGCAACTAAGCCACTGTGTCAAACAATTTTGACATTGGCAGGAACGAAGCATCAGTCCCATCAAGATTACTTGGAAAAAGCTGATAAAGCACGAAGTGAAAGACTTTCCTCTGGTTCCACTCGATGATCATTGTGAAATTTACGTGAAAGGATTTGTTTCTGATGATCATGGTGGTTGTTGGGCACACTTCCCTTTACCTTTTGTTTGACAAAACTTGTTTTACAAGGCCAGTAGGATGATATTTCTTTCTTTTGTTATTGAGATGCATTTAAAGCAAATGATTATTATATGAGAACTTGAGAAGTTTTGTGCGAGCGGCGAGTCTAAAGTATACGTCTTACTCTTGGAAAATCTTGTTTTTTGATAATTTTGTAAAATACATTAGCTCCTAAAAATAAGTATGCTTTGTACTTTAAACGCATGATGGTTTTCATTTCTCAATAAACTTTGATTATCAGCAAGCAGCTTCATGGGTACTGTTCTTTGATGAAATGAAGCTTTACTGGTTCTTTCTCCCTTATAGGATCACAAGAGCAATTAGAGAATAACATCATAAGGTAAAGCCTACCTTACCCATTAATGTCAAACTTTCAAATCTTGAACGTTGGGTGCCTCATGATTCGTGGCAACATTTTTTTGACTTTCAATTCATGAACAGATTTTCGTTTAGTATGAAAAACATTGACTGTGATAAAAAAACTCACTTCCATTCAATTTCCAAGACAAACTAAACATATGTTTAAAGCTCCATTTTCATATTCATTCAACTCTTGAGGCAAACCAGTCAATTCTCCTCTGAAAACTCCATAACGCCAAATGATAAAAGTGAAGACAACGAATTGAAGATATTACTTATTTATTTATTTATTTTATCAGACTTCATTCACCACTTTTGTTGACTTCCTTCCGTATTAGTAGTACACGTAAATTGCAATGTCCTTAATTTAAAGAATTGCCCCAGTGATGAGCCATATTTCCATTATATATCTTTAATTCCATATACAGAGTATAAAGGGGGAAAAAAGCAGCAATTGAAGAAGTATAATCCTCAGTCACAGTTGCCATTTTCTTAATAAACTGTGCTATTTAGCACGAAAGTATCAGCATAAATTCTGCATGAAATCAATGGGAGCCGTTGGATTTGTGGTCTCACAAAGGAGCCCACAAAACCACAAATCCAATGGCATTCATGCAGTCTCGAGCAGATTAATTTATACAAAATACCTTTCCCCTTTCCTAATATATCTACAACTTACAATGGCATAAGTCTTCTATATTTGAAGAACCATACAAATGCGCAAAATATGGTGATTCCAGTCACTCCAGTAATAAGGAGGACCCACTTAAATGCTCCCGGGTCATCAAACATTGGTATAGCAAAATTCATGCCAAAGATACCTGCTACCACTCCAAATATCGCAACAACAAACGTTGCTGTTGTGAGTAGAAGCTCAAATTGGATAAGTTGGTTTCGAACATTATCCTACAATAAAAAATCTTCAGTCAGTCTCAGCATTATATGAAGTATCAAAACTCCTAGTTTCTAATTTCTATATTGACAAAAAGAAATGAGGGAGCAACCATAATATATTGCAATAACTTTAATACAGAAACGCATGGCCATCCAAAAGGATTACCCATGTCAAAGTAGAACAGCTTCACTGTTGAAAAGGAATACTGGGGATATAATATCCAAAGCACATTAAAAAGGGCTGTAATCATGTAGGATTTCTGTAAATCAGCAATTATTTAATGTGCAACCAATAGCTGCTTTCTACCATTTCTTATGTTCATTATTGTCGCTAATATTGTATATTATTTAAATCTTAATATAATTTAGAAAGATGTTTTTGAGCTTTTTAAATTTTCTATCAACTTGAGTTTCCAGATAATACTTCCCCATTAAGGAGATCAAAATGAGACATGTATGAAGGAAACAGGTGTGAGTGGAAAAGGGTCATACCAGCTGAATGTTGATGAAATCCTCAGTGTCATCTATATACTCCTTCAACTGAAATTAGTAAACGAGAGAAAAATTAAGGTCTCCAAATCATGCAAAATAAGGATAAATCAGAACTAAATCTCATCTGTTTTTACCGATGTCAGCTTGTTTAAGGTGCTATCTATGACAACAAAATACGCTTCCAGCAACATCTCCAACTGCTCTATACTCTCTGTAGAACTTTCTGAACTCTTCATGCTCTCATGCCGGCTCCTTGCAATGCTCAAGCTTTTCTCCAGCCTCCGGGATTCAGGTGGTGAGGAAACAGGAGAAACTGGGGCAGAAAGAGATATCCCACCATCATTTGATCTAAACCCCATCAAAGACTGATCACCATAAAATGATGACTCCATTCGCCCTTTCTTTTCAGTGAGATACATTTCAGCCATATCTCCATCATCATCCATGAGCTGCTCTATCTCATCCCTAACCTAGATTTCATAATTTCAAAGAGGAATAAAAACAGGTGCAATGGTGTTAGCTTATTGTCACTTGAAGATAGGCAAAAAGAATATTTAAAATGTTGTACCTTTTGAACTCTCCGAGTCAAGGCAACAAGTCTACTTTTCAGTCGGCGCACACGTTCCAAGTTTAGCGTACTAATCTTTGATGTCAATTCATCTAATAATGGGTATGCTTCAATTTCTAGTTCTGCTGCCTTCAGAAATTGCCAAATTTTAGTGACTACAAATTTGCTCAATTTACAGACTTTTAACCAGAGAAAACATGACAGAAAAACTATGACACCTTAAAATCACAGAGTTCACTGTAATTGATCAACCAAGAATTACAAATGAAACAGAAAAAACTACACAGAATTCCCTACATGAGTATTTTTTCTGGAACAAATAATGATGCAATACAATACTTAAAAGATACAGCCATGTCCTTGAGCTTTAAGATGTGCAGGTTAGACAGATATAGTATGCAGACATGAAGCCAAACCTGATAAGCACCGATTATGTGCATATTGCCCATCCATAAATGAGGATATAGAACAACTACAACGAAAAACAAGAAAAACACACCCACTAGTATTCAGTTGTTATATGAAACCATAGTTCATTTAAATTATGGTTGGACGGTCCACTAGGCTGGGTTGAAAAGATAGTAACAGATGTTTCACAAAACCAGCACCACACTTTTTGCTTCTTGCATCACTAATCTTTAGCCAAGTCTGAGACCACGAATCAAATTTATGCATGTTATGAATTTAAGGCTCACATTTACACACCTGTGAATCGAGAAATGTACAGGCAGCTTCCAAAGCAACTTCAAGAGCCCTAAACTCGAAGGGCAAATAATCAGGGGATGGGTTCCCAAACACATTGTCAAAATTTCTGTCGAAATTCCTGCTTCTCCTTCTGTTCAACTCAGGACCTTCTGATTGCCAAACCTCACCCACTCCAGCTGTTGTGAGGCGCCTCTGTAGCTCCACTACATATTGCAACACATAGCTATCAAGGGAATTTAGGAGCAAAACCTCATCAGCCGTGATAATACACCGAATCTGCTCCAAATTTACAACAATAGCCTTCTCTCTACCCAGAATTGTTGAGGGGTAAACAAACAAAGGATCAAGCAAGCGAAGATCACGAGCAGGTAGATCACAACGACGCATCATAGTGAACTTGTCAACCTCAATAGCCTGTGAATTACCGGACGAATCAACACGAATCCAAGAACGCAGGCCTTGGCCACGTTTCTTTAAACCCAACACATCCATGCCCTGAAAAGGCTGACGTCCAGATGCAGATGCCCTATAAGAAGCATCTCTAAGGTTTATAGCTGATGCAGGTTTTGGTGGGAGCAGACGCTCTTTGAGATCCGCCATCAATACAAAACCCCAAATGCTGGTAAAAAAAAATGTAGATAATATAATATAAGCATAACCATCACAATATTTTCCTCATTATATTACTGGGCACCAAAAAAAAAAAAAAAAAGTTCGTTTCTTTTAATAAAAAATAACACATTATGCATATCTAAACACAGCATTCCGACATTGGAGCCACACGATGCTATCAAAATTGAAATCCCATAAACTTTTCACGAAATTGAGCACAAACAAAAAAAAATAGCACAGCTTGAAATGAATTGCATACAATAAGCAATTGACAATTCTTGAAATTTTGAACAACAACAACCGTAATGATAACAACAAATATAAATGAATTACCTCCAATTTCGATGGTCTTTTGCTTCCTAGAAAAAAAAAAAGATTCCAAATCCGATTAAGCTAAACCAAGAAAAGAAACTGCAGTCAAACATCAATTGTCATATTACTTAACCAAAAAAAAAAACCCTAGATTCAAGAGGATCAGAGAAAGTGCCTGATAGTGATTTATAAGATGCAATCAACAGAGAGAGTAAAGGAATTGAATCGAAGCTGTGAATCGCGATATTACCAAATTTTATTTATTTATTTTTTTCTTCTTCTTCTTCAAATTATTGGTAAAAAACAATTTCCTTAATTAATATCATTATTATTATTTACGAAATAATTGTTTTTATTTAATTTTGGAGTTTTAGGGTTGGGTAAGGGTAAGGGTAAGGGCAAGGGTAAGGGTTGCCTTGTCTGTTGCTCTGTTTGGTGTTGACGGTCAATGAATTTTGAGTTCCAATTTTAATCTTTTTTTTTTTTTACAACAAAATAAAAAAAAAAATTAAAATCATGTGGCTATGGAATAATTAGTATATTTTAATTCACTTTATAATAAATTAATTTAATTGAATGTTTATTTGATTTGATTAATTGTTAAATTTTTATATTTTAATTAATTTTGTGTGATTCTATTTTAATTTTAAATGAACAAATTTGAGATTTCAATATGATTATGTTCAAATAAAACTTCATATTTAATTTAGTTAGATTTTATATTTTAGAAAAAATTATAAAAAAAAAAATAGATTTAATCATATGATTCAATTTGAACAATGAACAATTCTAATGCAAATTATAAGAATTCAAATTTAATAAATTTTTATCTCTTTATTTTCATTATTTTTTTTTAATTTAAAGTAAGTCCCATTTTTTTTTTTAACATGTGAACATTTTCTGATCTCATTTGCCTAAATAATGTGTTATAAAATGTTGATATCATATTACATCTTTAGTTCATGTAATAAACATTAAAGTTGAAATTATGGGTTTAATTCTCTTTTTTCTTTACCTTTTAATTGTTAAAAAAGATAATATTACGAGTTCGTTACTCCTTTCTTTTTACCTTCTGATTATTAAAAAAATAATATTGACATCATGGTAAGTATGGGTAAATATTAACACTATAAATAGAATATTCTTTGCCAATATGTGAAGTAATCTATTGTTGGGTTCAAAATATAGTATTGTATTGTGAGCAGTTTTTTTTTTTTTTTTCAACAATATATATATTATCAATAACAAAACAAACATTTTTTAAGTTAAAGAATAAAGTGCACATTTCATATATATTAAATTTGTTTAATTTGTTCAAAAAAAAAATTTGTTTAATGAAAATAAGAAATAATTAATTAAATTTTGAAGATCAATAATATAAAATTTTTTTAAAAAATATAATAAAAATATATATATTGAATATAATTAGTTCAAAAATTCTTTACTTCCACTTCTGCCTCTGTACATCAAGAAAAAGCCAAGCATGTATCGTGAGAAAATTGTTTGTGTTATGACTGCCTCATGTGGCATGTGCTCTTGGCACGAAGTTTGAATGACCATAATCAATAATACTCTAACCATTTGTACTAAGATAGGATAAACAAAAATCGTTATGGTGCTTTTTCAGTAGAGTTTTAAATAAGATATAGTAATGGCTGTTATGGGTATTTTTTCCTTTTGTGGTTTCTGTGTTGTTTTGGTGCCTTATTGGAGCAAGAATTCCTGGTGATTATGATGGTAGAATTCCTATGGAGGGCAATGATGCCTCTGGAACAATGGGCGGTGCTTGTAGTTATGGAAATCTACTCAGCCAAGGCTATGGTGTAAACATTGCATCTTTAAGCACAGCTCTGTTGAACAATGGACTTTAGATGCATGGTTTCAAATAACGGTAGCAGCCGCAATTGCGGTTGCAGTCACGTGTAACGGTAACGGACCTGTCACGACGATAACGTAACAGTAACGGTCTGTTGAGGTGAAAATTTTTTTAAAAAAATTTCAAATATTTGAAATAAATAGAATTTGAAGGTGTTCATTTGAATATAAATATAAAATTATCTAATAAGTATAACTGCCATAAAAAAATATATATATTCTATTGGCTCATATAATCATCAT
>CATIWK010192973.1:0-14621 GCA_949634005.1 Mallotus japonicus
TAAAAACCTTTGGAGTTGGGTTTTATCAAGGATCTTATCAGGGAACTTGTTGGCAAATTCTAAGGATCTTTCTATAGGAACAATTGTTCCTTGACAGATATAATGTCCTAGGAATCTGATTCTGGTTTGGAAAAGAGATATTTTTTTTTCAGAGACAACAAGGCCTGCTTTCTTTACAACGTAAAGAAAAGTCTTTAAATGCTTGAGATGTTGTTCAATGGATTTTGAAAATATGAGAACATCATCAATATAGACTATACAGAATTCAAAATAGGGATTGAAAATGTCATTCATGATTCTTTGAAATTCTGAAGGAGCATTTTTCAAACCGAAGGGTATTACATTCCACTGATACTGTCCAAAAGGGACTGTAAAAACAGTTTTGTAACGATGCTTTACATCAATCTGTATTTGCCAAAATCCTGATTTCATGTCAAATTTTGAAAATAAAAATGCATAATGGAGTTTTTGAAGAAGATCTTTTTTGTTTGGAATAGGATATCTAATCCATTTAAGAGCTGTATTCAGAGGTTTGTAATTAATTACAAGCCTAGGAGTACCACTCTCTTGTTCAAAGGCTTTATTAACATAAAAAGTTGCACAGCTCCAAGGAGACCTAGATTTGGAGATTAAATTCTTGGACATTAGATCCTGAATTTCAAGTCTACAATGCTGTTCTAATTCAGTATTCATCTGAATTGATCTAGCTTTTGTAGGAATATTTTTCTCATCAAATCCAGACTCATAAGGGAGGTCAACAATATGTTGTTTTCTATTCCAGAAAGCATTTGGTAAATCAAAACAAACTTCTTTAATAATACGTGCTTGAAAATCAAGGATGCATTTCTTTACAAAATCGTTTTGTAATTTGTGCTCAATTTTGTTGAAATGGACACTTTGCTTTAAATTAAATAAATTAGTTTCTTTACTTTTAACTAAAAAATTTTTTTGATTTTTGTAAATGGAATGAGCTTTAACAAAATTGAGTTGGCGAGTTTTGGGCTTTGCAAGGAAAGGAAAAGAGATAAAAACTTTTTCATCTTTAAATTCAATCGAGCTATGAGTAACCGTATAGGGAGTTATCAAATTAATGAAAGTTGTCCCCAAGATTACTGAATAACTGATATCAGAAACAAGAAGGAAAGAAGTTTTGATGAAAAATCCGTTATTTAAAACACTAATATATGTTTTTCCATCAATATGCATTTTGGTATTGTTAGCAGAAGAAAGTGTTTCACGGGTTTTTTCTTGAAATCATTTAGGAACAACAGAGGTCTTTATACAATTCAGGTCTGCGCCTGTATCAAATAGGGCGACAGTATCAAACTAAAAATCTTTATCAAAGACAAGGGAGACTTTAACAATATATTTCCTGGAAGTAATCTGACTTAAAGCACAGAGGAAATCATAGGGAACTTTATTTATATTAGCTAAGGAATGATGTTCTAATCCTAAGCTTTTGGTTTCATCACTGTCAATAGACTCTTCAGCTAGTTTGGTGATAAGGAACTGAATTAAATCAGAATCCTTTTGCTGTCTATCTTTAATCTGCTTTAGTTCAGTCTTTATAATCTTTATTTCAGACTGAAGTTCTTGGATGTCTCCTATGGGTTTCTTACCATGCTTTCTCCTATTTAGGATAGCTGTAAGAACATACATATTGGTGCTTGTGGAAGGTAACTTAGTCTTAGGAGGCTCAGGTTCCTTTTCTAAAGACTGCCTAAGCTGTTCTAGATATCTTTTTTGGACATCAGGATCACTGATGTGTTGAATAACATCTAAAATTAGGGTCTGTTCTTTAGTTAGCATATTTAAATGCTTTTGTTCAGAACTGGACTTAGAACCTATTTTAGAAGAAGAGGTTGTGGCTAATTCATCTATCTGAGGAATTCCTAGAGAGGAAGTTTTGGACTCAGATGTTTCTATAAGCAAAGCTGAGAGTTGCACTATGGTTTCTTCTTCTAGGTTAAGTTCCTGAAGCTTTTTAGAAACTTTACAGTACTTGGAAATATGTCCTTTCTTACCACATTTGTAGCAAGTGACATCTTTCAAGTTGCTTTTCTTAGGTCTGGAATCTTTATCTTTCTTGGGAGAAGATTTTCTATAAGGTTTCTTATAGTAAGATTCATCAGAAGTCTTTTTCTTATGAAATTTTCTTGATTTAGAAAGTTTCTTAGAAGAGGACTTTGATTTCTTACTACAATCTCCTTGACAGGCTTTATCCTGACTATAACCATAGTCAAACTGTTTACAGAAGGTTCCTAGCTCTTTTTTGGATTTCTTTAACTCCCACTTTAGATGTTTTTGGAGTTTCAAATCCTGACAGATTTTAAGGCCTTCTTTTTGGGTAGCACTGATCAATTCACCATAAGTAAGTTGATCATAAGGGATAATATGGGATCCAAAGGATTGTCTAATGGTGTTTCTGACACATTCTCCTAGAAAGGTAGGAAGACCTGCAAGGAATTTCTCTTTCCAGAAAGGCTGGTTGGAGTCTTCTCTGATCATAACCTTAGTAAGAAAAGTGGATATATACCATTGGAAATCACTAAGCTTGCGACACTTTAAGTTGGATAAGAGGTCAGCATTTTTATCCTTAAGGTGGGATGAATCTCCTATGAAATGGAGAGCTATAGTAAGAATAAGGGTGGTTACAGCATCTTGAGTGGTGTTTCCTAAGGAATCTAGAATGGGTAGACCTTCCTCATCTCTTTTGACAGCGTATAGAATGTCTGTTTGCTATTGGATAGTAAGATGGTAATCCCACCATCCTTTAAGTTGTCCTGAGAAACCTGCAATGACAAGTTTAGCTACATACCTATCAGAGGTTCCTGTTTGGGTTTTGTAGGCATTGGAAGCCATGGTCATTTGCTGGAGGGTATTCAAAATTTGATATTCTGACATCCCATCAATGTTCCATTCGTAAACAGAACTGGCATTGAACTTTGGCTGGACAAGGATACTAGGCTGGTCACCTATTTCAAGATCTGGATAAGGAGCTTTAGTGTATCCTGATCAAAAAGGTTGGTTGTTTTGCCAATGAAGTTTAGTAATTTTAGGAGACTGTTCCTGAAATACTTCTTCATCAGAATTGAATTCAAAGACTTTATCTAAGACACTGACATTTTGGTTGATAGTCTGGCTATCAGTCTAAGGAGTGTCTGGTGCTATAGGGTTGGAAGAAGAAGGACCCATACGGCTAAGCTGATCTCTTATAGCTACAAGGAACTCAGATTTGTTAGATTTAATTTCCTGTTGGGCAGTATTAGAGACTTGGAAAGGCTTAAAAGGTTCTTAAGTCTTTTATCTGTAGATGCAGAAGGTTGTATAGATATATGGGGCTGGTTTTCTATCCTAGAAAGTTGTTTACCTATGCTGTGAAGATGAGCATTGGTAAAATTGTTCTGGGAAACTATATTCTTTAGGTTCTGGGCATCACTATCCTGAGGTTTTTTGTAAGGAGCAGCATCTATAGTTTCTTCACCTACAGGAATTTTAATCAACCTAAGAGGAGGATGTTCGAACTCTATAGATTGACCATTTGCCAATTCCCAGGCTGTTACCTTCTTTCGAATAGTAACAGGATTCAAATCTTTGAAAGGATATGAAATATCATTTTCTGATGCATATATGTCAAACCAGTCAAAGAAGAATATATTTACTTTATTTTGTTGTAGAAAATCATAAAACTTCATTTGAATATCTTGTCTCGTATTTAGAAAATGCTTGAAAAACCAAGTTCTTTTTTCTAAATTATGAGATGCATAGAAATCTTTATGTAAAGATGCTTTATCTGGAGTGAAATCTTTATCTATGACACTCAGCTCATGGGCTATATTTTCAGTAGTGGCTGAGGCAGTAGGGGAAGCAGGAGGTGAAGGAGACTTTATTTCTTGTTGTGGCTCAGTATAGATGGGTTGGGCTATATTGGTTCTGTGGTCTATATTTCTGAGTGTGGTATAAGGTAAGTTAGATGTGGAATATCTGGCTGAGGTATATAGTGGAATCATAACTGAAGGTAGATTTGGGTGTAGATCTGCTTGATCTGGATAAGGGAGAATTATAGGTTTGTGCAGATCATGATAAGGTTGTTCTTTATGTGGAAGGTTAATAACATAAGGGATCTGGGATATTCTTCCTAGATCTAAAGATTCTGATGATGAAACATCAGAAAATCTAGCACTAAAGGAAGCTCTATCAAAGCTAATTTTTGCTCCTCCATCTTGGAACTGGGTGATATGTTTTATTTATGTGTTTGGGGCTGCTTTTTCTTGGATTGGAGGTGTTGGTTCAGTAGCACTTTCTAAGATCCAGTCTTGAGGAAGTGTTATATGATTCCATTGGATGGGTTTGGGTATAAAAACATTTGCTTTAGTCATATCTGTTTAGAGAAGTAAGGTTTCTCCTTTTTTACTATGAAATTGGCTTTTAGTGGCAAAAGCAGACATCATAGCTTTATAATAAACTTTAAAAACTAATGCAATTAGTATGGATCCATCGTCCATAATATAATTATGGGTTTGGATCTGTAAAACCAAAGACTTTAAAAGATTTACATCGTTTAAAGAAACTATAAAATTGGGATAACAGTCAAACAATATAGGTCCTTTACAAAGGCTGGATTCTATGGTTCCTAGCAGAGAATCTTCAAACTTTCTAAACCGCTTATCCCTAAGGGCAGCGAGGATAGAAGTGTTAAGACCTTCGCTATTTAGGGCCTTTATACCGACTTGGACAAGTCCTATATGAATATACCTGAAACCTTTTGCTTTATGTTTTTCTATAGAAGAAGAGGAAAGGAGTTTAATCTCATATTTAGCTTTATCTAACTGGACATCACGTTCTTCAGTTCTGATAACATAATCAGACTTGAAGAAGCTTACTTTAGAGGTTTTATAGACTTGGTTCTGATGAACTTCAGTAAGTTTGAAATCATCAATGCATCTATTAAAGTATTCAATAGTGACTTCGTCACTACTGACTAGATTCTTTTGAACTTTAGCAGAAGAGGGAGCAGAGGAAGAGGAAGAAGAAGTGGTTCTACCGAAGATAGGATACATGGTAAGGCTAATGGCTAGAGAAGGATATATATATATATATATATTACTAATCAATGTAATCAAATCCACCAAATATATATATATATACATATATTACTATTAATCCATGTATTCTTCATGTCTATATGATATGCATGTTATGTAAATAAATGTAAATGCATTATGTAGGCGTTATAGTTAGAGAATGGAGCATAGGTTGTCAGTCGGACCCTCACTCTCTCTCTCTCCTTGTAGCATACATATGTTCACTAGTTAATGTAAATGTTTGTATGTGTGTATGGATATACGTAACTGTGGGATATACGTAAATGTGTTTATAATAACTACATGTGAACAAATGATGCTTAATAATAATAAGAGATATCTTGATGTGTAATAATAGTAAGTGTATAGGGTGTTACATTAATCATAAGATAATAAAAAACCATTAATTATTTGTTAATCAAAAATTTAAAAGTAATAAAATTTATATTTTGTATATAACAATTTAAATATTACAACCCCATTAAACTTATAATTTATTACAAATTTAGTAAATTTTTTATTTGAACTATAACACTTTATTTCTTCAATATTTTTAATATTAATACTTTTTTTGCAAAA
Source organism: Mallotus japonicus (assembly GCA_949634005.1). Classification (NCBI taxonomy): domain Eukaryota; kingdom Viridiplantae; phylum Streptophyta; class Magnoliopsida; order Malpighiales; family Euphorbiaceae; genus Mallotus; species Mallotus japonicus. The sequence goes on from CATIWK010192973.1 coordinate 5,664, forward strand.
AAATTAATTTAATGTAATTTTTTTAAGTTCAACTAATAATTAAATGATAAATTTTAATTAATTTAATTTTAACTCTTTTTTGTTAAATTTTATCAAAATATCTAAAAACGATAATTATACTACTTTTCTTACAAAAAATATACTTCCAAACAAATTATATGCTCTATTTTTTATTTATTAATTTTTAATTTATAAAAATATCTACTTTTAAAAAAATTATATAATTTTCCTATTTTCATAAAATTTATTAATTTTGATTTTTATTATTTTTTAATATAATAAGACTTATAAAATTATGTTATTTAATTTGATTTATTTTAGATATATGCTCTATTTTTTATTTATTAAAATATCTACTTTTAAAAAAAATTATATACTTTTCTTATTTAATATAATAAAACTTATGATATTATGTTATCTAATTTGATTTATATTCAATAAAATATAAATAGACCTAATTAAAATAGAAAAAAAATATATTTTTAACAAAATTATCACTAAAATTTTAATTAATTTAATTTTGTTACAGATAAAATAGAAATTAACATAATTAAAATATGAAACATACTTTCAATTAAATTAGAATTATATGTTAATTAATTTTATTTTTATTAGAGATAAAATAGAAGTTAACCTAATTAGAAAGGAAATATACTTTCAATTAAATTAAAATTACATTTCAATTAATATAATTTTTATTAGAAATAAAATAAAAGTTAACCTAATTAGAATAGGAAATATACTTTCAATTAAATTAGAATTACATTTTAATTAATTTAATTTAATTTTTATTTATAAATGACTAAATTATTCAATTTTGTATAATAATGAGTGAATAATTTTTTGTAATTTTGTCTGTGCTCCCCCTCTTCGTACATATTTATATATATATATATATATATATATATATATATATATGCCTTTTCCACATATTGATCAAGCTGCTACTGTTTCCCATCAACATGTGCAATTTGCTACGGATGTGGATTCTCATCAGTTTAAGCATGTTGAAGAACATAATTCTCGGTAATTTCAACTCACTATCCTTTTCCATTAATTATTATTGCTGGATGTACTAATAATTAACAGACTATTTTTAACAAATCCATTTATAATTAATATTTTTATCATTAGGAAATAAATTTAACATAGAGTTATTTTAAAATTCATGATTCAACATCTTTTTTTATATTTTGAAATTTAAAATTAATCAAAATCTAATTAAAAAAAATTATAATCCATTATCATCAATTAGGTAGTTAATAGTGTTAATTTTTTTTAAAAAAAAAATTAGTTAACTCCGGTTACGTTTGATGACATCTTTGATTTTTTTTTTCACTCCTTTTATATTGTAGAAGTTTTGTTATTTTTAGAAATTAAGAGAAAATAAGATAGTCAATTAATTTAAAAACATCCATGATTTAGACTATAAAAGAGATAAGAAACAATTATCCAATAGGAGTAATTGTGTTTCTTTTTTTTTTTGAAACCAAAAATTAAGAATATATTTTATTATTTTCTTTATAAAATTATTTGTTTCTTAATTTTGTATTTATGTCTTATTATTTTTTATAAAAATTCAATCAAATTATATATATATATATATTAATAAATCTTATTTATGTTAACTATGTTGTCAATTGAAAAGGGTTTAATTTCTAAATTTGAATATGAAAATTTAACTTCGATAAAAAAAAATATAAAAATTTAATTAGAGATTTTACATTTGAAGAGACAAGAAAATAAATAATTTTTTTTCTAAACAATATATCATTTTCAAATTCAGTATAAAATTTAATCTAATTCTAATAATAATAATAAAATTTAATTTTATCCATTATCTTATTATATGCAAAATGTAATGTCATACTCAAAATATTATAATTCATTTGCTAAATATATAAAGTATCTATCATATAAAAACCCCCCAATCCTATAGTCATGCACTAACTATTTTACCTTGTCAATCTCAGGATGGATGTGCTACATGCATGTTGCATGATTTTTGTTGGCCTAGCGATGAAAAAAATATATGTTTAATGCTATATCAGTTTTATCATTTTATGTAGCTACTAGTGTATGGTGGTTGAATTGTAGCTAACTTGAATAAATATACTCACATTAAATTGTGACCGATGTTTGAGCAACTTTTTTTTTTGAAGCAAATGTTTGAGCAACTTCAATAAAAACTATAACAACTACGTTAATTTGATTCAGGATGATTATAGAATTTGCAGGTGTGCAGGTGTGCAGGAATACCATGGCTTGATTTGTTCTGCACATTTTTCTGATTCATCACGTGAATCCTGCATAGTTTTATTTATGAGAGCGATGCTTATATATTATGTTACAAAAGAAAGAAAACAGAAGACTTTTCCTAGTTCATGGCATGCAGTGCACAAATTGCATATGTTTGGAATTTGATTTGTCTGTCTAGCAGAGCTGGAAATCAGCCACTCCGAAAAGTTGAACTCTGCAACTTTTGATAGTTTTTATTTTTTTTAGCATTAAAGGTCTCTACTCCCAATGCTAATTGATTTTGTTAGAAGTGAATCTCTTACTTGTTACTTCCCTAGTTAAACAAGAATTTAAGGTAGCTTTCAGACATAAAAACATCAGAGTCCTTGCAACAAAATTAATTGATGCCGTGGCTTACTCAAAAGTTCCAACACATATAAAAAATTAAAATTGTGAATAATTATATTAAAGTTGCGTGTTTAATCATTACAATAGTAAAAAAGTGAATTTATAACTGAATTTATCGAATTCACTTTAATGTTTATAGGGCTTGAATTTTATTGGTACTTGTTTGGTTTCTAGGCTTTTTTTAGAGCTAATTTAAAAAAAAAAAAAAACAATAGAATTAGTTTATTTTTAACACTTGTTTGTTTTTTAAAATTTTGAAGTCTAAATTGAAAATAAATAAATAAATAAGTCCAATCTATTTAGCTTACATAAACTGCGAGTTTACTAATAATTGATAAGAAACCGGTTGCACCTACCAGTAAGTTTTATGCTATCACGAACATAGACTTTTTTATTTTTTCGTTGTCAGGGTTCTCTAACCCTTTAGTTGGTTTAATTCTATCAATTAATTTCATTTCTAAATAAATTTTAAATAAAATTTATTTTCAAATAAATTTTAAATTCAAGTAAATTAAATATATTTTATTAGTAAGAATTAATTTAATTTCAAACAATTCTACAAAATTAAAAAATTGAAATTAATTCGAAATAAATTTTACAAAGTTTTCATTTAAACTAAATATATTTACTTGAATTTACAAATTAATTCTACAAAATTTTATATAATTCATTTGAACCAAATAAACCCTAAATTATAATTTAGTTAGTCATGAATCTGGGTTTTATGCGGATTGTAAATAATATATATATATATAATTTTTAATAAATTAAAAATACAATTTAATTAAATATAAAAATGACAACTTAAAAGTTATTATAATAATTTTATTTTATTATCTTTTATTAATAGTACATATTTATATTTTTAATATGTATAGTAATAATAATAATTAAATAAATAAAATTAGAAAATAGAAGATAGTTGAAAAAAACCCATTAAAATTTAGCTCATCATCTCTCCATTAAAAAAACAGCAAATGGTACACAATTTATAATTTTTGTCACATAGCACAACTTGATTTTTTTTTTTCGACATCTCATGATTCTCAGGTTCAATATTATTATGTATTATATTTTTGTGCGTGTCCACGTGTCTCTTAAAGTTCCTATATGGCGATGTAGCTAAAATGCAACGTTCCCATGTTTATGCCTATCTTTTCTATTTTCTAGGGAAAAAATTTATACATATTGCAGTTAAATTTTTAAATTATATAAAATAATATAATCAAAATTTATATCTAATTATTTTTTACAATTTTAATTTTTAGCTAATTATATTTTATTTAAAAATTTGTATAGAGGTTGTAAAAATAACTAAAATATGAATCATTAATCCATGACCAATTTATAATATTAAAAATATGTGTACGTAAAAAAATGTTTATAAATAAATGTGTTGCATTATTTATTGGGAAGAATTTGTATACAATGTGTTTTATTATATTATTTTTCAGGTATAATTTTTCTCTCTTAAAAAAATATTGAGAGTATTTTAGTGTTCATTTTCTCTTGTGTAATTGTAATGATAATGCAATATTGAAATTTCATATATATATATATATATATCCTGACAAAAAAAAAAAATATATATATATATATACAAGAAAAGAAAGAAAGATACCCCACTGACTTGGCAACGTTTCTCTTAAGCAACATTGCGAAATGGGACTTCTAGGCGACCAATGGACAAACACCAAGATATTAATAGAAGGCATAAGAATTATCTGAAGGGTAGGTTTAGTGCAATAATTATTTCTTGTCTAAAGAAACCAAATAAACCAAACCCTCCCGCCTCTCTCTATATATACGCATGTATACTAACAACCGTTTGCACTTTTACATTTTAAGCACAAGCAACTTTTCTATCTGTTTTACCTTATTTCCCTTAAAAATGGAGGTTAGGAGAGAAAATGCGAGGGCTAAGAAACTCAAAAACTCTCGAATGGAGAGAATTATCTGTGGAGTAGCTGGTAGCTTAATATTTGCTACTGCAAGCACTTTGCTGCTGCAAAGTAAATTTTTTAGGAAACATTGGGGTACTTATCATAAGGTTTACCTCATTCCCTCTAATATTTTTCAGTTGATCATGATGTGTGCTTTAGTTGTTTTATCTTTTTCAAACAAATGGAAATGGTTGGTGACTTATAAACTCATTCAAAAAAAGCGAACTGCCTGGGGTAAGTTGGTGGTTGAAGGTGCTGTTTCTATGTTAGTTGCATGGATCTATTTCCAGATTGGTATGGATGTTAATCCAATCCTCATTGTCTCCTCAGGTTTATTCTCACTGTACTTTATGTGTGTCTAGAGTTTTATTTGTGGGATTTTCTTTTGCTCCAATCTGCATATTTGCAGATTTTTGTTTTTGCTTGGGGTTTAGCAAGGGTTTCAACACACCAGAGTTTTGGGTTGGAATTCCATTTGGAATTTCCATCTTTATAGTGAAAAACTTGGTTGAATATTGGCTTTATAAACTTAAAGCTGCAGAAAAAAAGCAAAGACCTGCTCAACAAGAGAATGCTTCTGAAGACATGGGCAGTTTGCACCAAGTTTAATCCTGTATCTGTTGATCAAATGTGCTCTGGAAGTTTGTATTAGGCAACCTGCTCCAAAAAGACATCCAATCAGCTCCTGTTTAATAGAATGATCTTTCGTTTTTTGGCATTCTTATCTTTTGTGTTTTCAATTATTTTTTTTCTTGTAAGTGGTTACTTTTAAAGTAACTTCATTGTCTAGAGAGCTGTGCTCTCTATTTTGTTGTGTTGGGCAGTTTGAGATGTGCTGCTGACTTAGTGATCAGCTTGTATCTTGGCTTTGGTTTTCTTTAATGAAAGCATATACTTTCAAAAAAAAAAAGTTTGTGTTGATAGAGTTTTTTTCTTCTTATTTAAACACCCTCCTGCTAACGTCCTTAGATTTTTTTAATTCATATTTCAATTATTTTTAATAAAATGCTATAAAAATAATTAAAATATGAATCATTAACTGAAATAAATTTATAAAAGTAAATATATATATATATATATTTACTAAAATACATTATATATTTGGTTCTAATTTTGACTTGTAAGGGTTGAATGATTGTAGTCTGTAAATATTATCTATGGGGAAAAAAAAACCATTGGCACATGGGAGTTTTAAGGGACCAGTGGACTATGACCATGATATTGATGCATGAGACGAGGATTATTTGACTGCAGGAATTAATTCTTGTTGTACTTCAAAACATTAAATAATTTTTTTTTTGAACAAAAAATAATTTTTAACTATATAACAAAATATAACAAATATAATTTTTAATTTTTAACTATATAACAAAATATAATTTTTAATTTTTAACTATATAACAAAAAAAATATATATATATATATATATTTTGCAAAATAGGTCATCAGTCTCCCTACATGTAGATAATATATGACATGATCAGACAAGGCACAGTCCCTCTCGTAAACTATAACATAATCAGAGATGGTCAGACACGTAAACTATAACATAATACAAAACACAGTACCTCTCGTACTAGGGCAAGTACCTAGACAGAAGATGAGTTCAGACTAGCGGCTAGCGGCCAAACTCCTCATTAAATCAAAGTGATCATCATGAGGCACTAACATCTCAAGGATTTTGTTGTTTATTTTTCTCCTTTTTTTATTTTTATTTTTTACCAAAGTTTATATTTATTTTTCTTCTTTTTAATGCACACATATAAACATTTCAGATTCTTAATATCTAGACTATGAGTTTAAAATATATATATATATATGTATCTAGACTATGCGTATTCAGAAGATGAGCTATATGTTTAACATAATCCGTCAGCATTTTTAGTTAACATTGGCGTGAAAATCAGTAGACAATATCAAGCATCAATAAAAACTGAGTTAGCCATATTAGGTAATTGTTTAATCACCTTATTAATTGTTAAATTCGTGTCAAGTTTTGCACAATTTTTTTCAAGCAATTAATATGTCATTCATTCTTCATTACAATGTATATATTTGAAGATAGTCTCATCCTTTTTTTTTTTTTAATTATTGATAAATAATATATATTTTTACTTATATTATTTCAAAGAAATTCTTTTACAAAGAAAATAAAACATATACAAGTTGACCTACATTTGGCCAACTAAAAATAACTTTTTTTTTTTTATGGGTTAAAAAAATCTTTTAACCCATCAAATAAGATGCTTTTAGTGGAACGTTAATTTTTTTCTTATTCCTAGGGCGTAACTCATTTTTTGCCCCTACATTTTTATTGTTTTCTGAATTTCCTATGCACTTTTATTTTTATACATTGAGTCCCTACACTTTTATTTTACTATACATTGGCCCCTTAATTTAAAATTGATACACTTTTATTTTGCGATAGATTGAGTCCTTAATTTTAAATTGAGGACCTAATATATGTCAAAATAAAAGTGTAGAAACTTAATGTATAGAAATAAAAATAAAAATATAAAGGAGAAATTCGAAAAAAATAAAAGTGCAAGGGGCAAAAACAATGGATTAAGCCTATTTCTAGTTACCCGCACTACTACTATCCTATAAATAATAAATTAAATTAATTTAGATTTTTTTTTTTTGAACAACAATTAATTTAGATGTTTCAATCAACTAAAAGTTTATATGCAATGATTGAGATTTATAATTTTTTATTTAAATTAAATATATAAGAAAGAAAAAAATTACAAAATGGAAAAAAATTACAAAATGTAATATTGTGAAAAAAATACAAGCACATAGATTTGATTACACAACTAAAATAATTATCTTTTCAAGATTATTTTTGAAAAGGAGATTCCTGTGACGCCATTTATAAAGATTATAAGATTATAGTTGAAGAACAAATATATAATACCAAATATAACACAAAGCATCATGAGGAAAATGATGGTGGGAAAGAAAACTATAGCATTGCCATAAAACTAATCATTCTAATCAACTATTTTTAACGGAAATATGAAAATCATATATAATTTAATTTAATCATAATAAATTTAATTTTCTCCATTATCTCATCATGTGCAAAATGTTATATCATAGCCGAAATGTTATATCATAGCCGAAATGTTGTAAAACTCATTGCTAGATATATAGCATACCTATCACAAAGAAACCCTCCAACCATATGATCATGCACTAACTGTTTTACCTTGTAAATCTCATGATGAATGTGCTGTAATGTTGCATGATTTTGTTGGCCTAATAATGAACATGAATCTATGTGAATGCTATATACAATTTCGATCAAATTCTTCCATAATACTTTCTAGTTTCAACTTTATCCAAAGATAACAAAAATAAAGCACTGTTGGGGATACTACTGATGTATGGTTGTTGGCTTGTAGCTAACTTTAGGTAACTTTAACAGTCCTGACATTAGATTGTAATTGAGCTTTAAGCAAGCTCAATATGGTTATTAATATACAAAATTATAAATTTTTTGACATTTCACAAATTTGAATCAAAATTTAAAATTTGATAAAATTAATATATTTAATATATTATTTACAGTTTCATCATAATTGTAATTTGGTCAAAAAATAAAAAATAAAACACAATGACATTTCTGATAGATTAGTTGATCTTTATTATTGTGGTCATACATTTATATGAAGGAATTAACTAACTAAAAAAGAAGATGGACATATATGTTTTACAAATTAAATTTTTGTTTTTATATATTTTTTAAAATTTACTCTGATTAGAATATAAATAACTATTATAATTAGTATTAAGATGATGAGTACATCACTTTTATTTTGACCAAATTTCACTTGTATTAAATTTGTAAATAATACCTCAAATTGAGTTAATATATAAGATTTTTGGATGCATGATAGATCATTATAATGAGAAAATAATATATATATATATATATATATGATACTAAATTTACTAAAATTGGCCAAAAATTATTAGATTATTGTAAAAGATCAACAAAAACTCAATTGATCATATTGAAATGACGTTTACTAACTTTATTAATTATTTTTTAATTAACGGTCATATAATCTAAGTATTGATAAACTGTATAATAGGGGGCAATGCTCCTCTTTTAAATCAATGATAACAGAATTCAAATTATACACCTTAAAATGTCATTGAAAAATAGTTACAGCTTGATTACTTCACTGACACTAACTTTATTAATTATTAAATTCGTGCCAAAACTTTTAGAAAATTTTTCAAGTTATACGTCATTTATTTATATTTAGAACTAGAGCTTATTGTATAGCAAACAATATTTTCTATTTATATTTACTTTTTTAAGAATATCTGTTTTCAATTTTTTTTATCCAAGTGCATA
>CATIWK010193001.1:0-18388 GCA_949634005.1 Mallotus japonicus
TATATATATATATATATATATATATATATATATATATATATATATATATATATATATATATATACATACTAGTAGACAATGTGTTTCACTCTTTAATAAAAATTTGACAACGTGTTTCACACGTGAATAAAAATTTTAATAAAATTGGTCTATTCCACACACTAATCAAGAAAATTCTTGGTTACTTAACCTTTTAAAAATAGGAGGAGAGAGAAATACTTTTTGTTGTGCCCCATACAAAGTACTTTTTTTTTCATTTGGTTTTACTTTTACCCACGGAAATACTATAATACATGCACATACATGTTTATTAGATTAAAAAAAAAAAAGAAAAATAGTTAACTATTGTTCTTAATTTTTTAAAATAATAAACTTGAAATATAAAAAAAATTGAGATAATTGATATTTTAGAATGAAAAAAGTATAATGATTTGTTAGATGATTAATAGTTAGCAGTATTATTTATTTTAAATGTAAACTTATTAAATTTTTAATAATTAATTATAGAAAATTTAATATATATATATATATATATATATATAAGAAATAAGAAACGATTATCCATCATAATTATGCCTATATATATATATATATACTAGTAAACAACCATGTGTTTCACATGTAAACAAAAAATTTTTTAGACTCGTGATATATAATTTATAAACTATTAAATAAAAGTTTTAAAAATAATAACATTGTTATTTATTTATAAACAATTTAATATTAACTTAATATAGTTATCATTTATTACAATTTTGATAAATTTTTTTATTTATTACCATAATATTCCTTCAATATTTTTTATGATTAATTTTTCTCAACTCTATGACTAATTTCATATAAAAATATTATGGTGATAATTAATCATAAGATAATAAAAAATCATAAATTATTTTTTTATAAAAAATTCAAAAGTAATAAAAGTAATATTTTCCTTATATAACAATTTAAATATTACAACCCATTAAACTTATAATTTATTACAATTTCATTAAATTTTTTATTTGAGCAATGACACTTTATTTCTTCAATATTTTTAATATTAATACTTTTATTCAAGAAAAAATTAATTTAATGCAATTTTTTTTAGTTCAACTAATAATTAAATGATATTTACTAATTAATCTAATTTTAACTCTTTTTTGTTAAATTTTAAACTTACTTTCAATTAAATTAGAATTATATGTCAATTAATTTCATTTTTTAGAGATAAAATAAAAGCTAACTATAGGCGGCGGGGTTTTAGCGCGCGCTCAAGTGTTGGCGACCACGGCACTGTGTCGGACCTGAGGCCCGCGTGAGAAATACGATATAGGTTAAAGCCTACTCGGAGATGGAGTCGCCACCCGGATGAAAACCGGGACACTTATACGGAGACTGGATTCCTGCGGAAGTGCACAGAAACTGTCGTCAGAGAAACGGGTTCAGAAACTGGGTATGGACGTTTGAATATCTATCCGATCTTGCGATCGACCTCTGATTGTGTTCATGATTTATTATCTTTTGATTATTCGATTGTTCCTTTTATTTACACACGAATTGGATTGCCTTCAATCAATGATCAATTTTACATTAAGCCCAAGTTTGCACATTATCCATATTTCATGCAATTTAATCCCATTGCTCATAAAAGTAAAATTAATATACAAACATACATTCCAAATGAATGGGAGAGGGATTAGAGATTACATCATTTGAAATAATCAATTAACTAAATGAACCTCTCAAGAATTAATTAACACAAATATACAAAATTAGTGATTTAAGAATCACTCTTACGAATCCCTGCAAAACATATGTTCACCTTTCCCACTGGTCGGGAATTTTGTTGATTAGCTCACAAGCAATAAACAGAAAACAAGGATTCAAATAATACACCAACATATAAATAAACATGGTATTCTCACTAATTTGACACAAATATAGCATAATCATATATAATATAGCAACTTAGTAATACAAAACATGGAAAAGAGCATGCAAGGACCATGCAGGGAGCGAAACAGGGCATCCATCGCCCTGTTCAAGTGGCGATCACCACTTGGCCCTCTGACTAAGTGGCGATCGCCACTTAGCACCTTTTGGCAGGAGGCGACCACCTCTTTAGGAGGCGGCCGCCTCCTCAACAGGGCGAACCGGACTTAGCAATGCACAAAGCTTACTTCTATGCTAAGAAAACTACACATGCATACATTCAGAGCTCTAAACTATTCTAAAACTTTAATAAATCACATAGGAAACATGGCATATCACATAGGATTCACATTTAAAGCAGGTATTAACTAATAAGCAATGAAATAAATCAATCAACCCATGTTTTCAACAAATAGAAGTCAAGTAAAAATGTTTACTGAGAATGAAGCCTTCTTCCAAAGTATTTGACCCTCAGAGATTGAATGAGAGCTTGATCTTAGCTCTAATGCAAAAGATCACCTTCTTTTTTCCTTAACAAATAGCCTCACAAGGTTGGTTTCTCTTCTCTTCTTCTTCTAGACCACTCTTCCTTGCTCCTTAGAGCTCTTTTTCTCCTCTCTCTTCCTCTGGTTCGTTCTCTCTTTTTTAGGAACCCAATTTTTCCAAAAATCCAAAAAGTCCCCTCTCTCTTCTCTTCTTTTTCCTTTTAAGCCTCTCAACTACCCATCTAATCACCATCACTTTCCTCTCCCTAAAGCTCCTTCTCTTCCACTTAAAATACTCTCAAAAGGTGGTTTTTACGTGTTGGAACAGAGGGTTAGGTGCGGGGACCCACTTTCTATGCTAATTACATGCTGCATTTAATGCAGCATGCAAGTGGCAACCCAGGAGGCGATTACCTCCTCAGTCGCCCCTTGGCTAGGAGGCGTCGCCTCCTGGGCCAAGGCTTGTATGGGCCGGGCAGGCTCAAGTGTTTTAGCTTGGGTTCTTCATGGGCTTCTCTTCTAAATCAATTCTTAAGGAATTTTGGGCTTTCTCTTGCATTCAATCTCATTCTCATCATCGGGCTTTATGCCAGCAAAACCGAGCAACCATAGTCCGTCCCCTAACGCAGGCTGATCGGACGAGTGTCTACAGTTTGCCCTCTTAGATTTTCAAAAAACCGCATTCATGCATTCAAATTTTTTGAAAAAACAACAACACAAACGAATATAGAATAACAACAACATACCTGATTCCCGAGCGTCACTCGAGAAGCAGATTCTTCGATTTGTTATATGACTGTAATATTGGGGTTTTCCTGGCCTAATACTTCACTCAGCAATCCAGACTCATCTGGGGAACATAATTCTTGGGTTTTCCTGGCCCAATACTTCACTCACTGGGGATTCTGACTCTTCAGGTTTTCCTGGCCTGAACAGTCACTTCATATGGGATTTTGGTTTCGGGAATTCAGACCCGAGCAACCATTCAATGATCCAGACTTTGAGGATTCAAACCCATACAGTCCACAATTAGGGAATATCGGAAACTCGTCAAGTCCGACTCACCATTTATGGGAAACTTTTAATTGATACAGGAACTCGTTGTCATCTCTGGATTTTCCTGGCCCTGACACTCCACTCAAATGATCCAGACTTCGGGTTTTCCTAGCCCGAACAGTCATTCTATGATCAAGACTTTGGGGATTCAAACCCGAACAATCCCTGACTGGCATCCCTTTAATTTTGATATGGGCACTCGTACCTTTATCCCGAGTTTCCTAGCCCTAGAGGCAGTCCCTTTTTCCTGATACGGGAAACTATGCTTACTACGTCGTCTTCGGGTTTTCCTGGCTCGACAGACAGTCCCTTCAGTACTTTTGATGTGGGAAACTCGTGCCTTCATACTCGGGTTTTCCTGGCCCAAGCGGCAGTCCCTGAACTCTGATACTACGATCAGATAATCCTACTGATGCTTCGATCAGACAATCCTTCGCTGATGCTTTGATCAGACAATCCTTCGCTGATGCTTCATTCAGACAATTTCACAACTGACATATTTTGAAATGCAGACACAAACACATTACTTCAAGAACCTCGTCCGACCGAGATCTTTGTCTCGATAATTCTGATAGTCACACTGTCATTTCAGATAAAAATTTTTGGGAACTCGCTCGAACTGATCTCATTGTTCCTGTTTCCAAATCATCATTATTTTTCACAAAAATAACGATTTTATTATTTATTATTTTTTTTACTATAAAAAGGAAAATCTCTATTCCTTTTCCCTATTCCTTTTCTTTCTTTCTCCCTTCTTCCTTTCTTCCTTTCTTTCCCGTGCAAAACATATTTTCAAATATGGGTGATGACAGAACCCGCCTCTTCCTGCATGGGACCGCATTCCTCCTCCTGCTCGTGCACTATGGAACCTCGGATTCACCAGAGGTGATACAGTTCCTCTTCTCGCAGACATGAGGAGTCACATCTGCACATCTGTCTGTGGAGAGGTTAATACTCAAATTTCCTTGTTTCTTCTACAAAAAATCAAGGGGTTAGTGATTGGAATCACTTAATCATCACTGAGGACTTAAAACATGATCAAATGAACAAATAAAATGCAGATTTGGACATAATTCGAGCGAAAAACATATTCTTCGCTCCGTAGAGGTGATCGCCTCCTTGCCAAGGGGCGTTTGCCTCTTGCTAAGCGGCGATCATCTTCTGTTTACCATGGAGATGATCGCTTCTTGGTTAAGGGGTGATCGCCTCTTCCAAGAGGCGTTTGCCTCTTTAACAGGGCGTCCCACAATTCTGGTTCTGTATTTCTATGATTCAAAGCAATTAAATGACTATTTATTAATTCAACTTCCCTGATTTGCTTTTGTAGCATGATGTGACAACGATTAAAGGCGCCAAGAACTTTCACGGAGCTCGGGCCTTCTACAATGAGCTTATTGATGACCAAAAGGACCGGATCTAGGAGACCGATTTTGAGGACTTCATCCTCTGTCTGGCTAACGAGCAGGGGAAGACAGACTATCACCCTCTACATGCCTTGATGGAGAGGTGGTTTGACACTACGCATACCTTCCACCTACCCTTCGGGGAGATGACGCTGGACCCTATGTCCTTCGCTGCTGTTACAGGGATTGCATATGCCGGTGATCCTATTCCCTTTGATGTGAGCTTCTATCAGATGACCCCTGACAAGCTGGCATACATTGAGCATCTTCTAGGCATGATACTAGAAATGAAGGGGACGCACACCTTCAAGCACGAGTCAATTCGGAGCTTCTACACCCAGGAGAGGGTCACAGGTATGATCTCCCCTCGAGAGATCAATCAGGTGGTGCGAGCATTCTTGCTCTATCTTCTCGGCACCACACTCTTTGCTGATACCGCCAGCTCACTGGACCTCATATTTCTGATGTCCGTACGGGACTTGGATAGGGTGTCCTTATATGACTGCGGCTGCTGTGCTCTGGCCTATCTTTACAGGAGCATGGATGAGCTCGTACGTGGGGCTAAGAGGTTCTGCAGCTTCTAGCATGCTGTTCTGGTAAGTTACATCTTATCCTTCCCCCCTTTTTACTCCTTTCAGATATTTGCTTCCCAAATTATTCGACTAACATTGCTCCTTTAATAGGTCTGGGCCTTGGAATTGGAGCTGGTCGTTGGCATGACACGCTTAGGGAATAACTTTCTAGCCTTGAGCAGATGGGGAGCCAGCCATGTCCTGAAGAAGCACCTCACTAGAGTGCACATCCACCGGCAGCACCTGAACTCTCTGACCCAGGAAGCGGTACCTAAAACATTTATAAACTGCATTAGTAATCTTATAAATTCGATTGAATTACTTGTTAGTTCCTTTCTCTTGCAGATTAAGAGTGACTTATGGGGGCCTGAGGACAGATGGAACGCGGAGATGACACGCTCACGGCCTTTGGCTCAGAGGAGAGTCCTTCTCGAAGGACCCTACCACCGGGTCTAATATCTTGGTGAGAGAGTCCTTAATTGGCATCGAGGTATTAGGACGAGACGTGTCCCTAAGTCCCCTCCTAGCAGCATGCTTTAGACTCATGAGTTAGAGGGCACTGAGCTTGCTTAGGCGGTTACTGGGGAGGCCGCTGTGGATCACACTGTACGGCTTAAGAGTCTATACCGGGAGTTTATTCAGACCCATCTGCTATAGCGAGTACCCTTGACCATTGGTTCCACTTCTCAGGTATATCTTCAACTTTGAACTTGTTGACTTCCAAATATTCTATTCCTAACGTGATTTCCTCACTTACAGGCTGCAGCAACTGGACTTGAGCCCCGAGTTAGGCCTCAGTCACGGGAGAGACCTTATCAGAGACCCCACACAGATCAGAGTAGGGTCTGTACCTCAGCTAGAACACCACAACGAGAGCCTCCTGCAGTTAGAGTCTCTGATCTGGTTGCAGGCCGCCTCGATCATACTCCTAACCCCTTAGTTCACTACTAGGTTTCTCCCGAAGAGCTATCTCGTCGGTTCTTAACTCTAGATAAGAGCCTGATACGGTCTTCTTCTCCCGTTGGTACCAACTATGTAAGTCATTGTTCCTCCTGTCTCTCAAATAATTCTCAACATTATTCATTAGCATTCTTACTTGAATTACAATGTAGATCCCTCTGGAGCAAGGACATTACATATATTGATTGATTGAAGCTCAGAGGGATTACCTGATGGAGGTCATTGAGTAGTGGAGGGTAAGCAGGACTTCCCTCACACTTACATGTATGCATGTATGCATGATTGATTGACCTTTCGAATTGCTTTACATAGGATCGTGACGTGAGGCAGTCTGAGAGGATTGCACTCCTCGAGCGTCAGATGGAGGCTCTCCAGATGGATAAGGAAGATGACGAAGATGCTAAGGAGGTCGTTGGTGGAGGCGAGCAGCCTGCAGATGCTCTTCGGGCCGGAGGTGATGCTGAGGAGGGAGAGGACTTAGATGGCACAGAGTAGGACTCTTCTTAGCCTAGGATTTTCTGAACATTTAGCTCTTGCTATAACAGTACATTTTGATGTTGCAGACATTTATTTCACACATTTACATTCTCTTTTTACTGGATATTGCTAATTTAATGCAACTGTTTCATATTTCATCTTCTTCTTTGGATGCTTTCATATGTATGTTCCTTAAACTGCCGAATTATATGTCTTACAGCCAAGAATACTTCATTTTTTTCCCAAATTATTGCCTATCGCCCTGCTGAAGAGGCGATCGCCACTTGAATCCTTGGCGGAGAGGCAATTGCCTCTTGTATAGGGGCGATCGCCTCTTTACTTTACTGCAGGCTTCTTTAAATCCCTAATTTTGCAATTCAGCTCTCCATTTCCTCTCTTCGTACCAAAACTCCATTTTCTCTCTCTAAACATTGCAACAAACTCGAAAATGACTGAAAGAAGCCTCAACAAGCTACAACCGATTCTGAAGGGCTTAGATGGTGATTCATGGGCCAAACTAACCCCGTTTAATTTATTAATCCTCAAGACTTTGCATGCTAGGAGAATCGATTTTTCTTTTCTTCATTTTGTAGCTCAGTTTTGGGATCCCCAAAAATACATTTTTCGATTCAACTCGGTAGAATTATGCCCCCTACCAGAAGAATTCGAAGCTATACTTGGTTTCAGTCTGGATTCTGCTTGCCAACTTGCGATTCCCAACCTCGGGGTTCCAAACCTTCACTCTGTTCAGTATTTGATGGCCCGGATGTTCAATCTTCCACCTCAGTCTTCATCTGACTTAATTCTTGGTTTTGAGATCAAGTTGGAGTCCTTTCTTGAAATCATTCCCGGTGCGGATAAAGGAGAGATTCAATGGCCAAGAATGATGGCTCTCTACTTGTATGCTCAATTCTTGCTGGTTTTCCCTTCTGGGAATTATGATTCCAAAGTCCTCTATATTCTGAGTCAGGTGGAAGCAGGACACAACTCTTTTCCTCTTATCTTGGCGGAGACACTTATTGGGCTAGACAACTTCACATCAAGTAGAAGATTTTTTGCAAGCCCGATGCTATTGGAGGTTAGTCTTCCATTTCTGCCCCCATATTCTATTATTTTATCATCTTCAATTTGCCTGCTTATCATTCTTGTAGGTGTGGCTTCACGAGAAACTGGGATTGCTAGCACCTCCTCAAAACACTGCACGTAACAGAGCCAAACACTGTAGGACTAGAAGACTGCATCCTGTCCCAAACAACATCCAAGGTTGGCTGTCGACATTCCCCGATACTTTGATCCAATGGATGTGTCCATAGTGGAAATTACAGCACGTGACCCTCCGTTCTTACATCTATTGTGTCCCTGTAGCTGGTCTCCATTTTGCTATATTCTACAATCTAACACGGCTCTCCCGCCAGTATGGGCAAAAAAAAAAAAAAATGATCCCGGAGCTTGTGCATGAATTCGAATTGGGTCCCCTCACCTAGAACTTCCTGGATAATCTGGCGACTACTTGGCCTCGTAGAACCATTCTGAGAAACATAAACTCCAACAGAGATCCATCCACGGATGATCAGTACAAGGCATAGATTCAGTTGCAACAAATAGAAACAGATGAGTTTATCAGAAACCAAAAGACAAGAGAGTTGCAAGCAATGAATGTTCAAGATGCTCAACAAAAGAAAAGGAAACACTATTTTCTTATGAATTAAGTCATATTTCCTTTTTTGTGAAACATAGTTTCCTTTTGCAGTTAAACAGTTTGTAATAGATGCTTAATGCAATGTTTAACAATAATCGAAGCAATCTGTTTTATTTAAATTAAGCACAATATGCATATACATTTTGCTTCTGACATATCTCATATCGTTAGGTGGCTTGCCCTTGCAAGTTTTCCAACTAACCATTTGCTTTCTCTCACTCTCCTTTTACATGTCTTTAACTTTTGCTTGGACCGCCTCTTTTGAGGTTTTCAATCCAGCAGGACTTTTTACTTTCTTCATTTTTCTGTCTCTAACTTTTACCTAGGCAGCCTCTTTTTGAGGTTTTCTCCCTAGTGAGACTTTCACAGAAAGTACTTCTTCAGTTTATCAAGGTTGATAGGCTCTCTGAACTCATTCCCTTCTAAGTCAGACAAAATAGCAGCGCCTTTAGAGAACAGCTTCTTTACCAAAAAAGGACCTTCCCAATTTGACTTAAATTTACCTCGCGAGTCAGTCATGATCGGCCTCATGAGTTTCAACACCAAATCTCCTTCTTTGATTTTTCCTAGCTTTATCTTCTTATTATAGGCTCAGGCTATCCTTTTCTGATATAGCTGTGAGTGGTACATAGCCTTTATTCTCTTCTCGTCTAGCAGGGTGAGTTGTGCTAAATGACTCTCCACCCACTGATACTCAAGAATTTTTGACTCTAGAAGAACCCTCAGTGATTGAATTTCTACTTCCACTGGCAACACAGCCTTGCACCCATAGACCAAAGAGTATGGAGTCACTCCTGTCAATGTTCTGGCAGTAGTCCGATAACCCCATAGTGCAAATTATAGATATTTTGACCAATCCCGATAACTTTCTAGCATCTTGGATAGAATCTTCTTCATATTCTTGTTTGTAGCCTCAACTGCGCCATTCACCTATGGTCTGTAGGGAGATGATCTGTGATGTTCAATCTAAAACTCTTCCAGTAGTGCATCAGTCTTAGCTCGAAATTGGACACCGTTGTCAGTAACAATATGATGAGGTAACCCGTATCTGCAGATTATGTTCCTTTCAATGAACCTCACCATCTGCTTTGAACTGACCGTAGTATAGGATTTTGCTTCAACCCACTTGGAGAAGTAATCAATATCTACCATAATGTATCGATGACCGTTCGATGCTTTCGGTCTTACCTCCCCAATAATGTCAATTCCCCACACTACAAACGGCCAAGAAGAAGTCATTCCCTGGAGTTCCATGGATGGTAAATGACTAACGTCACCATAAGCTTGATAGTTGTGACATTTCTTCACAAACTTGATGCAATCTATTTTCATTGACATCTAGAAATACCCCTGCTGAGCTATTTTCTTTGCTAAGACTGTCCCATTCATGTATGGCCCACATACTCCTTCGTGTACTGTTTCCATGAGCTTTTGAGCCTTATTCCTGTCAACACATCTCAGGTGGACTCCAGTCGGCATTCTCTTATACAGCATCTCGTTGTAGCTGATGAACTGTCGTGACAGCATTCTCAACGACACTCTTTCTTTCCTTTCAGTGTCCTCTGGGAATTGTCCCATTTCTAAATATCGCTGTAAGTTGTAAAACCAAGGTCTTTCAGCAGCATCGACTGGCATGACCCTTACTTCCTCATAACAAGGGCTTTGGGATCTCGTTAGGATTAAAGGTTTAACCTCAGGCTACTTTCCACTCTCCCACATGGATGCTAGGGTAGCTAGGGCGTCCGCCATCTGGTTCTCTTCCCTTGGCAGGTGGACAAACTTGCACTGACTAAAGGATAGAGAAACAGTCCCTAAATAATCCTAATATAAACGTAGTTTGTCCTCTTTTACCTCCCATTCTTTAGAGGCTTGCTTCACAACCAGCATGGAATCTCCATACACGGTGACATCTTCTGCCCCTGCACTATGCAATGCTTCCAGTTTGAAAATACAAGCTTCGTACTCGACTTGATTATTTGTCACTTCAAACTCGAGTCTTTTTGCCATCGGTATCATCTCTCCTTTTGCTGTGATAAGAATTACACCAACGCCTGCCCCTCGGTTATTCATCACTCCGTCGAAGTACATCTTCCATCCTTGCACTTCTATTGCCCCCAGATACTCATCAGGGAATTCCAACTCCCATTCTTGTTCATCGGTTAGTGGACTTTGGGCTAAGAAGTCCGCTACTGCTCTCCCTTTTACCACTTTCTTTACCACGTAATCGATCTCGAACTCTGTGAGTAGTACTAACCATCTGGCTAGTTTTCCTGTAAGTGAAGGCGTCTGCTGAAGATACCTCAGGGGGTCATATTTGGAAACTGTTTGCACGCTATAGGGCTGGAAGTAGTGACAGAGTTTCTTCGTCGCCCAAATCACTACCAAACACATCTTCTTTACTAGACTATAGTTGGCCTCATATTCCAACAGCTTCTTACTTAGGTAGTATACAGCGTGTTCAATCTTCCCTTCGCCTTCCTGGGCCAACAATGCCCCTATTGCATCCTTCTCGATTGCTAGATAAAAAGATCAGGGATTTCCCAAGTTTTAGTGGCTACAAGACTGGAGGATTCATCAAGTAATCCTTAATGGTCTCAAAAGCTCATTGGCACTTGTCATCCCAGATCACCGGCTGATTCTTCTTTAGAAGCTTAAAAATCGGTTTGCAAACAGTCGTCAACTTAGCTATGAACCTACTGATATACTGTAACCTCCTTCTCAGTCTTTGGCGCAGAAATCTCTCTGATTGCCTTAACCTTATTGGGGTCCACCTCTATTCCCTTATGGCTGACAATATGTCCTAGCAGTTTTCTGGATGTCAACCTGAAAACACATTTCTTGGGGTTCAATATGAGTTTATACTTCTCTGCCCTAGCTAGGAACTTGTCTAGAGCTTCAAAACGACCTTCCATGGTTGCAGACTTCACCATCATATCATCGACATACACCTCTATTTCTTTATGGATCATGTCATGCAACAGGGCTGTGGCCATCCTCTGGTAAGTAACACCCGCATTCTTTAACCCAAACGGCACGACTGTGTAGCAGTAAATTCCCCACTCAGTGGTGAATGATGTCTTTAGCTTTTCGATCACTGCCATCATTATCTGATTGTACCTCGAAAATCCATCCATAAAGGAGTATATAGCACTCGAGGCCGCACTATCGACAAGCGTGTTAATATATGGCAATGGAAAATCAGCCTTCGGATAAGCCTTGTTCAGGTCTCGATAATCCACACACATCCTAACCCTTCCATCCTTCTTAGGAACCGGAACTATGTTTGCTAGCCACTGGGTGTCCTCTACCACTTCCAAGAACTTCACTTTCAGTTGTTTCTCAACTTCTTCTTTAACTAACAGAGCTCATTCCGACCTTAATCTTCTCTTCTTTTGTTTGATTGGCGACACGTGAGGATATGTAGGGATCTTGTGCTCAGCGATTTCCCTATCGATACCCAGCATGTCCTCATACCCCCAAGCGAATACTTTCTGCCTCTTTCTCAATGTTTCTTTCATTTTCTCTTTCTCATCATGAGTTAAATCAGAAGCAAATAATATATTTTTAAGGTTATCATTTGTGCCTAAATTAAATGATTCAGTTTACATGGAGTTAATGTCAAACATATGCATGAAATGATCATTACAAACAGAATAGTCGCTAGGTAACACATCATACAAATAAGTAAAATTAGATTTCATTGCATTGATTTTGGAGGAAAACAGTTCATCAGTTTCAAATAAGGAAGCAAGGGATACATCATAGTCATTATAGAAAATATCTATGATGGAATTTAGAACATAGTTTTCGAGGTCGAGCTCCTCATTCTGATCACCAGTGGTCTTCACTTCCGGAGTAGCCACATTCCCCTTAGGCTCTTCATTGGCCATTATCAATTCTTCCAGGAAAGTATCTGCAGTGTCAGCCTTCTTCACTCCTCTCACATGGTCAGCGAAGATCTCAAATCCTGGGATTATCTCTCCGGCCATAAGAAGAGGTTCAGGGGCCTCGTTGTAGGGATAACTGGTGCCTTGCCCCACAAAAGTCTCTCTCAGAGCCTTTCTCTCATACTTGGCTTCTTCTTTCTCAAGTTGGCCCTAAATGTCAAGCTCCTCTTCAGGGTTATTGCCTCCTTCATACCTTATTCCATACTGTAAGACCTGCGTTTCGACCTCTACATGCTTTGGCACACCCTGCTGATTCCTTCCTAATCCCAAACCAGGAAAGAAATCCATGTTTCGCATCATTCCCACAACCTTTTCACTCATCTCAGCTTCGTTGTAAATTACACACACCTAAAAGCTAAGGCTTATGGGAATCTCTTTAGGTGCCAGCTTTAGAGCAGCTATAGCAGCCTCGGTTTCAGCAGAGATTGTGACAACTTTATCTTCATGAGGGAACTTAATCTTTTGATGAAGAGTGGATGGTACACCACCTAGGGGATGGAACCACGGCCTTCTATGCAAGATAGCAAAGGTCACAGGGATGTCGATCACATGCAGATCAACCCAAGCTTCGATAGGCCCTGTCTTGACCAGTGCCCTAAATATTCCTTCCACAGGCCTTCTCGTGTCATCATAAGCCTTTATAACCACCTCAGAAGGCTTCAGGTCTGCCACGGCCAATCCTAACTTAGGCAAGATTTTTAATGGACACAAGTTGATGGTTGACCCGTTATCTACCATCACACAGTAGGTCATCTTCCCCTTCACTTCGGCTTTAATGAATAAAGCTCTATGGTGGTCCCTTCCCTCCAGCGGAAGATCATTATCTGAAAACATAATGGTTCCTTGGGGAGTTTCAGTTAATGAGCCAACTATCTACTCCGGTGTGTACCCTATAGAAATCTTCCTTTGATCCAGAGCCAGGACCAGTGCTTCCCTGTGGTCCCTAGAATGCATGAGTAGCTCCCATACACTAGCAATAATTTCTTATTTTTGAGCTTTTTCTCCAGAAGTCTCTACTTCTTCTATCTTCATCTCAGTGGGCTCAACATCTTCCTTCTTCCTGTCAACCTTCCCAACCGGCTGACTCTCTTTCTTCTCATCATCCCACAAGTCAATGCGCCCCTCACCCTCATCATCAGAGCTCCATATATCTAAGACACATATGGCCAGCTCTAGTGGTTGTTCAATTTAGTTTGGGTCTTCTGGTTCAGCTTTTGGTGACTCGGGGTCGACATTAATAAAATAGTTGAAGACTTGCTCTTCTGTCAAGCCGGTACCAATCATCAAGATAGGGACATCAGGTGGTGGAGCATTTTAGTAGTTAGGCAGAGGATTGTTCTATGTGTTTGGCTTTTGGGTTTCGGGTTTCGGGATCTGTAATCTTGCCTGCATCGATCAGATCCTGTATTTCATGCCTCAGGAGGGTGCAATTGTCAGTGTCATGCCCTACGGTTTGGTGGAACTTACAGTAAAGCCTCGAAAGAGGCCGTCCCAAATTGGAAAACCTCCGGGGTTGCCTGATAGCATTGACTTACGTGCTGCTACTTGGTTGCCTGTCATTGTGAATCTGTATAGCACCGCTCGGTTCCCTAACTGTGTTGATCTGCACGTTGCTGCTTGGACCAACCACATTCTTGTTCCCAGATCTTCCTTCAAAGAACCTCTTCTCTTGAGCTAACTCAGACTCTTTCTGTACCCCAAACCTGTATAGCTCCTCAAAGTTATGAATTCCCAAGTCTGCCAGCTTCTTAGATAAAGTCTGAACACATCCTTCCATCGCTATGATCAACTGGTCCGCCTCGGCAGGTCTATGTCTCATTTGTCCTAGCTTCTCCCTCCAGCGAGTCAGGTAGTTGGTGAAGGACTCATTGTACCTCTGCTTTGTGTTTTGTAGATCTCTCAATAGTACTTCTAGTTGAACATTCAGGCCATATTGCTTCATGAATACAGCACATAGCTCATTCCAATCCGATTGGACATATGAATCCAAAGCATAATACCATCAGATCGGTGCCCCTTCCAATAATATAGGAAACTATTTAACAATCTGTGTGCTAGACAAGCCGGTGGCTTTCATGTATGTCGCATATTACTTTAAGTGCAGGTGTGGATCATCAGTTCCTGAGAATTTCTTCATGTTTGGAAATTTGAACTTCTGAGGCAGGGGATCATCTTCCTTACTCAAGGTTAGATTGGTATAATCCATCGGAGTGGTCATGCCCTTCTCCTTCATCATGACTTGCATTTGGGCCACGACCTTTGTCAGATCTTTAGGCCAACTAGGCTATTCTCCTTCCTCTGCCCGATATATGTTCCTTCGGCCTATTAGGTCGGCTAGTACTATCACATTATCCTCCTCTCTTTCTCTTATCGGGATTTCAGCATCCAGATCAATCGGAGCAGTTGGCTGTGCAGGTTGATTCTCTCTAATCAGCTTAGTGATCTCTCCCATCATCTCTCTCATCATGGACCAGTTTTTAACAGCCATCTCCTCTTTTAACTGCTTTATCATCTCATCCTTTAACTGTGCTTTAAAAGCCTCTGGATCAAACCCACTCCCCATTTCTGTTTCTTGACTTCTAACTAAACGGCTAGAAGTAGAGCGAATCCACACAGACGAGCTTAAAGGATCTATATCTGCAAGATCATGGGTCAGAATTATGCATGGCGTGTATGCATAATATGTAGGCCGGTCCATTACTCGAAGCATAAAGAAATAAACACCTAATTTATATATAGCATAGACAAACACAGATAACAAAATATGATAACCTCCACCCTTATTTCTCCCTCACACGTATTCATTGGTGAGTTCCTCTTCCTAGGATTGTTGGCCTAGTTTCGATTATCAACAGGGGATATCAAAACTGATGTATGCAAGAACTCTCAAAATAGTGCAAACAAGTAATAGATCCTTTAAATAAATCCAAGGTCCATCTTTAACGGGCCGAGAATAACATCAGGGCCTACTTTGTGAAGATCCGTTTACAACAGGCCAAAGGTAGGCATGAAAAGCCTAGTTTGGGATAACATCCATCTAAACGGGTTGAACATGGGCATGAAAGGCCTAATCTTACACAAGTTTTATTGATAATGGGCTTGGGTTTTATCTTAAGAATCTATTAGAGGGCATAAAACGCATTCATAAGGGAACATTCCTAATGAAAGTTGCTAAGTCACTACATGAGCTTGAGTCACAGGGTATTAGGCTTCGGCTCCCTCATCGATATACATACATATGCGTCTCCCCACTTAAGGGTCTAACAACACGGATAGTACGTGTCATGAGTGGTAATAATCAATATTCCTCACCAGGTTTGAGTGAAACGTAGGCAGCGAAATATTGACTATTACAGGCTAATTCGGGACTGAAGTGCTCAATGTGTGCAAAAAGTGTAGTGAATGCAACAAGAATACAAAAGAAACAAAGGGATAATTAAAAGATAATAAATCATAAACACTAGGAATCAGCTTCTCTATCCCCAGTGGAGTCGCTACTGTAGGCGGCGGGGTTTAGCGCGCGCCCAAGTGTTGGCGATCACGGCACTGTGTCGAGCCTGAGGCCCACTTGAGAAATACGATATAGGTCAAAGCCTACTCGGAGATGGAGTCACCACCCGGATGAAAACTGGGACACTTATACGAAGACTGGATTCCTACGGAAGTGCCCAGAAACCGTCGTCAGAGAAAGGGGTTCGGAAACTGGGTATGGACGTTTGAATGTCCGCCCGATCTTACGATCGGCCTCCGTTTATGTTCATAATTTATTATCTTTTGATTATTCGATTGTTCCTTTTATTTACACATGAATTGGATTGCCTTTAATCAATGATCAATTTTACATTAAGCCCAAGTTTGCACATTATCCGTATTTCATGCAATTTAATCCCATTACTCATAAAAGTAAAATTAATATACAAACATACATTCCAAATGAATGAGAGAGGGATTAGGGATTACATCATTTGAAATAATCAATTAACTAAATGAACCTCTCAAGAACTAATTAACATAAATATACATAATCAGTGATTTAAGAATCACTCTTACGAATCCCTGTAAAACAGATGTTCACCTTTCCCACAAGTCGGGAATTTTGGTTGATTAGCTCACAAGCAATAAACACAAAACAAGGATTCAAATAATACACCAACATATAAATAAACATGGTATTCTCACTAATTTAACACAAATATAGCATAATCATATATAATATAGCAACTTAGCAATACAAAACATGGAAAAGAGCATGCAAGGACCATGCAGGGAGCGGAACAGGGCATCCATCGCCCTATTCAAGTGGCGATCGCCACTTGGCCCTTTGACTAAGTGGCGATCGCCTCTTGGCAGGAGGCAACCACCTTTTTAGGAGGCGGCCGCCTCCTCAACAGGGCGAACCGGACTTAGCAATACACAAAGCTTACTTCTATGCTAAGAAAACTACAAATGCATGCATTCAGAGCTCTAAACTATTCTAAAACTTCAATAAATCACATAGGAAACATGGCATATCACATAGGATTCACATTTAAAGCATGTATTAACTAATAAGCAATGAAATAAATCAATTAACCCATGCTTTTAACAAATAGAAG
Source organism: Mallotus japonicus (assembly GCA_949634005.1). Taxonomy (NCBI): domain Eukaryota; kingdom Viridiplantae; phylum Streptophyta; class Magnoliopsida; order Malpighiales; family Euphorbiaceae; genus Mallotus; species Mallotus japonicus. The sequence goes on from CATIWK010193001.1 coordinate 17,109, forward strand.
TCAAGTAAGAATGTTTACTGAGAATGAAGCCTTCTTCCAAAGTATTTGACCCTCAGAGATTGAATGAGAGCTTGATCTTAGCTTTAATGCAAAAGATCACCTTTTTTTTCCTTAACAAATAGCCTCACAAGGTTGGTTTATCTTCTCTTCCTCTTTTAGATCACTCTTCCTTGCTCCTCAGAGCTCTTTTTCTACTCTTTCTTCCTCTGGTTCGTTCTCTCTTTTTCAGGAACCCAATCTTTCAAAAAATCCAAATGTCCCCTCTCTCTTCTCTTCTCTTCCCTTTTAAGCCTCTCAACTACCCATCTAATCACCATCACTTCCCTCTCCCCAAAGCTCCCTCTCTTCCACTCAAAATTCTCTCAAAAGGTGGTTTTTTGCGTACTGGAGCAGAGGGTTAGGCGCGGGGGACCCACTTTCTCTGCTAATTACATGTTGCATTTAATGCAGCATGCAAGTGGCAACCCAGGAGAGGAGGCGATCGCCCCTTGGATAGGGGCGGTCGCCCCTTGGCCAGGAGGCGTCGCCTCCTGGGCCAAGGCTTGCATGGGCCGGGCAGGCTCAAGAGTTTTAGCTTGGGTTCTTCATGGGCTTCTCTTCTAAATCAATTCTTAAGGAATTTTGGGCTTTCTCTTACATTCAATCTCATTCTCATCATCGGGCTTTGTTGTGGGCCAATAAAACCGAGCAACCACAGTCTGTCCCCTAACGCGGGCTGACCGGACGGGTGTCTAGAGGTACATAATATATAATGTTTGAATTTGATAGATACAAATTGTTCTTGATACAAAATTATTGTTTACACACTTCTTATAATTTGAGCTTATGATAAGTTTTTTAATGTTATTAAAACAGTTTTTATCATTTAACTAATCAACTTTTTTCATTGCCTTCTTGTTTACCGATTAATTTTTTCATTGGCCTTTTTGTTTACCAATTAATTTTTTCAGTTTCTTAGAAAGGATTTGTATCTGACTTGAATTATGTCTAATGTGTAATTGGCAACTTTAGCTAGTTTCATGTAATCAAACACTATATATATATATACACACACACACTTGTGCATGTATACGCACGTACACGCATATACACCCACGCATGCGCGTATATGTGCGCGTGACCCCCTAACCATCGTTCTATATATGGTTGTTTATTATATATAACAACTGTTAGAATCAATTAGAAAAAATTAATCTTACTTTAAAGATATCTTAAATCCAAGTCAAAATATGTAGTCAAATTAAAATAATTATTAAAAAATTTTATTGTTGGAATTAAAC
>CATIWK010193037.1:0-10062 GCA_949634005.1 Mallotus japonicus
AGTAAAGTATAACATGTGACGTCATGTCAAATATCGTGTGACGTGCCATTTAATCAACTTTAGCGGGAATGGGTTTCAAACACTTTAGAATTGGGTTTGAGAAGGGACAAAAGCTTGGAAGAGAAACAAAAAGGATGATGTTAAGAATGTTTGTATCAAAAAAAAGAATGTTTGTATCAAAAGCAACGTAATGGTGGGGCATGCATTTGCATTGCAAGGTGGAAATGCTTTTCTTAAAGTTAATGAAAGGAATCAACTTGGATCCATTCTCAAAAAAAAAAAATCAACTTGGATCCAAAACAAAACAAAAGGAAAGGAAAGGGTTCAATTCTAAATAATTGTTGTGATATTTTAAATTGAACTATTTTAACGATTTATAATTTTTTTTTGCACATTTCTAATTTGCAGTGTCTTAAAAAAAATTATTATTTAAAATGGTATAAATATTGAGATAGTCTCTTTTCTTTTTTTCATTTTTTAATCATAGAAAAAATCTTTATATAATTTTTAGGGATAAGTACAAAAAAATATTTTGTGGTTTAGCACTTTTTTACTTCGAATTTTGTGATTTTTTTCGTGACACTTCAGTACTCTGTGATATTTGTCATTAGCAAATCTATGACAAAATTACTAACACCGTTAACTATGCTGACGTGGACGCTGACATCAGCACTCACATCATTCATGTCGGCATCCACGTTAGCATGTCAACGTTCACGTCAGCATCCAGATCATCATAGTTAACGGTGTTAGTAAATTTGGCCTAGATTTGCTAATGGCATAGTCCGCAGGGTATTGAAGTGTCACGAAAAAAAACCACAAAATTTAAAGTGAAAAAGCGCTAAACCACATGGTACTTTTTTATATTTATCCCCAATTTTTAGTTAACCTTTAAAAGGTATTTACAATATTAATTTTCAAAATAATTTTAATATTTTTTTCTTTTAATCGTACAGAGAGAATATTGTTGTTGGAAGTTGATGGATGAAAATTTGAACATGAAAAAGAGAGGAAGAGAAAGAGAGATGTTAATGCTGTTAAAAAATGTTTGTATGACAACTAACATACTAATTCCAGAGGTTAGCCGCGCTTTGTAAAAAAAAATGTTTGTATGAAAAGGAAAAGCTAAAGCAGTGGAATGGTGGGGTAGCATGCATTTGTATTGCTTCTTGATGGTGGGAACGCTTTTTGGAAAGTAAAACAAAAGGAAAGAAAAAGAGCAACACAATACTATGCTTTGCAGCCTTTGCTTTCCTTGGATCCACACCAGAGCTATGAAAGATAAAGACGCTATTGTTACTATCGAAAGCAAATTGTTGCTTTATTTTCTTGAATTGTTCCAAGAAATAACAAAAGAAGATTAATAATAAAAAAAAAATACAATTGGACCAAAAAAAAAAATACAATATAATCTCAATCAATAATCAGTACATAGGAGTAGGACCATATCGTTCAAATAATAAATATAAGGGCCACACACAACTACTCCAATAGCTAATATTATAAAAACTTCACAAAATAATTAATTCCACAAAAAGAAAATTTATATATCAGTCAAAAAATTTCTTGATATGGTTAGACATATCAATGAATGATCAGTCATCAAATTAATATAATGAACAATAGTTGAACATAATAATTTTAAATGTGTAAACTTACAAAGTAATTCTTATTTAAACATGTATTTTATTTTAAATTATTTATATCGTTATATTTTTCGTTCATCATAAATTTATATTTTTTAAATTTTAACACAACATTAAAAAAAAACAACCAATTTGCTTCAGTTCAAATTTTATTAACAATTTAGTTTAATAATTTTTTAAAATCCCAACAGGATAGTACTTGAATTTTGTAATTTATACTATTTTAGTATTGGGTGGAAATTTTTGCACTCCACTAGTTTATTTCTGCACTCCTCTTTTAATTTTTTTTTGCATAGCAAATTACATGGTTATCCTTTAATTAAGATGTTTATTTTTTCATGAATTACAATTTCTAAACTACCCTTTTTTAATATTTTAACCTAATAGGAGACCCTATAATTATAGTAGGCTACAAAATTACTTTATCTCTATTCTTTTTATTCGGCAACCATTCATATTTTTTAACAAAATTCTGCTATCATAAATAATTCTTTTTGTTCTCATCACTGTTTAGACACTACAATAATCATACAGAAGCATAACTAAGTGTGCAAGTTACTATTTCTGCAAGCTTTCGGGTGGGCATACATAAACAAATGGCACAACACATGGGAGCACTTGTATGTTTACTGTATTTGCCCCTTCATATGAGCAATATTTCCTGCTACAATCTTTCACCTAATCTTCCCACCACGAGTCCAAAACAGAAGAAAGCCTGAAAGGTAAAAATTAGCTTGGGTTATATAAATTAGTTGATAAAGTCACGTTCAATTGTAATAAAATTGGCTCATTGTGTAAACTATCTTCATTCATCTACTTATACTGATGGCAATTGACAATTCATTCTCATCTTCCTCCCCTTCCGAAATAATTGTGTTGTCGCTGTTAGTTTCTTGACAAAAGGTAGAGGCATATATAGAATTTTTATTGATGTAATGCAGCTTCATTGGAACAAGACTTGCCATTATTAACCTTCATGTATATTGGCATTTCAAGGGCAAATTCATTCATGGAGGTTGAAAATATTGAAATTGCCATTAGGAAAGTTACAAGGCAGTGAGACACAACATCTTTGCACGAAAGCTATTATCGAGGAAATATAAACTGTTTTTCCAAATTTTATTAAAAAATATAAATGGTTGCAAAATAAAAAAAAATAGAGATAAAATGATGTTAGGGTAAAATATTAAAAAAGAGTAGTTTAGAAATTGTAATTCATGAAAAAATAAAACACTTTAATTAAAGGATAATTATGTAATTTAATATGCAAAAAAATTAAAAGAGGAGTGCAAAAATCAACTAGTGAAGTGCAAAAATCTCCACCCTTTAGTATTTGAATTACTTTTTACACTTAAATATCTAAGTTGACAAAAAAGTCTATAATAGTATCTTTAGAAGATTTTACATGTTAAAATATTTATGTATCGCATTTTAGAAAGTAAATTGATTTCAACATCCTTCTTTTGTACTTACTTTATTTTCTTATTTTCTTTTCTGTGTATCAACCAGTTTAGTAACCAATAATTCATCCAAGTAGCAAAGGGGTAACCAATAATTTATCCAAGTAGCAAAGGGAAAAGAAAGTTGCAAGTAATTTCATGTATAACCACAAAGCATCCAGCTAGTGATTTTCCTTTTTTTTTTTCCTTATTTTTTTAGTTAGTTGAAGTTTTTCTAATTTTTTAGCTAGTTGAAGTGGTTTAATTCTCCACCAAAATGAGAAGAGCAAGGGGAGGACGGTATTCGAATCTTACTTTCCACATTTGATATCCACTCTTTTTTGCTACTTCAGCTACTAAATCATTAGAATTCAAGACCTAATACACCATTACTAATTCAGTTCAAATAATAAAATATAAGGGCTACATACAACTACTCCAATAGGTAATATTAGAAAAACTTCACTAAATGATTTGTTCCACCAAAAGAAAATGTATATATCAGTCAAAAAATTCCTTGATATGGTTAGACATATCAATGAATAATTAGTCATCAAATTAATATAATGAACAATAGTTGAACATAATAATTTTAATCGTTTAAAATTACAAAGTAATTCTTATTTAAACATGTAAATTTTATTTTAAAATATTTATATCATTATATTTTTCATTCATCATAAATTTATATTTTTTTAATTTTAATACAAAACATTAAAAAAACCAATCAATTTGCTTCTGTTCAAATTTTCTTAAAATATAAATTGTTATTAACAATTTAGTTTAATAATAAGTTTTTAAAATCCCAATGGGATAAATGCATAAATAGTATTTAAATTTTTTAATTTTTTAATTTTTACTATTTTAGTATTTGAATTATTGTTTTCACTTAAATATTTAAATTCCGCAAAAAAAACTATAATACTGTCCCTACAAGATTTTACATGTTAAAATATTTATGTATCGTATTTTCGACAGTAAATTGACTTCAACATCCTTCTTTTATACTTTCTTTTTTTGGTATTTACCAGTTTAGTAACCAATAATTCATCCAAGCAGCAAAGTGAAAAGAAAGTTGCAAGTAATTTCTTGTCTAACAACAAAAGCGTCCTGCCAGTGATTTTGCCCTTTTTTTTTAATTTTTTTAGCCAGAAAATTGCAAGTAATTTCTTGTCTAACAACAAAGCATCCCGCCAGTGATTTTGCCCTTTTTTTAATTTTTTTAGCCAGTTGAAATGATTTGATTTCCCAACCTTACTCTCCACATCTAATGTCCACACTTTTTGCTACTTGAACAACTAAATCATTAGAATTCAAGATCTAATACACAATTTCTAATTCAATTCAATTTGAATAAAATAATAATAGTGGTAGCATTTAATTTAGCATTACTACATACGTCTCGACATGTTCAAGCTATGAAGCCGTTGCAATATTTATTTAAACGAAAACGGCCTTTCTTAGCTGATTTCAAGTAATTTTATTGTTTACAAGTACATTTAAAAATGTAAAAATGCAAGAACTTCAGCAAGAACTTCAGGAGATATAATTTAGTCAGTCGTATTTAGCAAACATATTGAGAATTAAAATTTTCAGCCAAAAAAAAAAGCAACAATAAGTTTTGAAAAGGAATAACAAAACCAAGCAAGAAGTTATACAATTTATTTCAAATACTGCCTGTAAAACTGGATTCTTAAGTAGATCAGTATGCTAGTAAATCACTTCATTTTTATGGAGATTTCCAATTAGCAAATGAAGCCTAAAGGAATGAATATTTGATCTTCTAAGTGGTAGCCGATATCAAAGAAGCACCTGTTATATCCATCACCATTCTGCAATAAATCAGAAACAGCTCTTCTACACCGAAGCTCCATTTGGAAAGCGAAAAAGAACTCGAGTTTGAACCCCAACAGGGGCCTAATTTACCGCAAAATCATGTCGCTATATCACTTGAACAATGACCTACATCAAACAGAAGTGGCAAGAACGAAAATGCATACAGGTGCGATGGGCCATTGAATTGTCAGATCTCGTGTTAACCAAACCCAAATGGATAATATTAAGCCAACAAGAAGCAGGAATATGAAGTTCTCAAACCACCAGAAGTGGCAAGAACGAATATGCATACAGCTGCGATGGGCCATTGAATTGTCACTATCTATGGCAGATCTCGTGATAACCAAACCCAAATGGCTAATATTAAGCCACCAACAAGCAGGAATATGAAGTTCTCAAACCACCAGAAGCCATCCAGGCAGTCATATATGCGCAAATAGTCGGATACAAAATGGGGATGTTCATTTACTACAAAACCAATTTGCACCTTGCAGCAAGTTTTTGTGAGCATTTAATTGTGTGTGTGCGTGTGTGCGTGTATATATGAGAGGGAGGGAGGGGGAGAGATAGAGAGCTATTAAGCACATTGAAAACATAGATGTATACGTCTATTATTTTTGTAAATGAAGAACAACGAGAACAAAATTATGACTGGCAATACAAAATCAACTTCTTCATGTATATAATCTAATATGCATCTAAACATTTGAGTACAGGAACCAAAGGAAACACCGAATGCATTGCTGAGACTGCATAAGTAGTGTGCCAGGCAAGAATCAAAAAGCTTCAATCTCAAAAGACTAACGGTAAATAGGTATTGACAGTCTCCACATTGAACACCCAAAACCACTTTGCAATGTGATTTCGTTTCAACTAAACCTGGTAGAATCAACAGGAAAAAAAAAACCGATAGTGAGTGCTCTGAACTTCAGTATATTTAAGTTGGTCTTGAAGCAGCAAAAAGAAACAGTTGATGTTACGTGTATGAAATATGTAATGACCAGAAAGGATAATAATACTATTCAATAGTCCTTTAAGTAAGTCCCTTACATTCATCTAAGGGATAATTACTATTATTCCCCTGAGGTTAGACCATAATTATTAGTTCATCCCTCCTTTTCTAAAAGTGAAATAAAGCCCCCTTTAAATTTGATTTCGTCAACTATTTTACCCTTCTAATAGACATTTTAAGAATATATTGTTAGTCAAAGGAATAAATGATAGTCAAACTCCTTGAAATTCCAAAAATATCCTTAAATGGTTATAAACTTAGTATTGTATAAATAATGTTTGGGTAATAAGAAATTTTGACAATAAACAAATATCATATAGGCCTCCTATTACTTTATCATCCATTCACTTATACCATCTTCCCAAAACGCCTCTACCTAAGTAATAACCCCACCACAGTGTTACACCCATACACCATCATACAGTGGTCGTCGCCCTCGTAGCTGCAGTCATCAATGAATTGCCACCACCACAAATGCCACCACCACAAATGCCACCATCACAAGCGGCACCACCATAGACGCCATCGCCACCGCGTCACATACTACAACCATTAATAACAACACCACCACCAATCTCAAGATCAAGAACAACCACAACAACAACAATACAACAAAAAGATAGACAACAACAATAACAAGATCACTAAGAACAATCACAAATTTTTTTTTTTTTTTAAAAAAAAAAAAGTGGTGGTGGCATTCTTTAAGCAAGGAAAGTCATAGATCATAGCCTCCATCGTCATTTTCACAATTGGCTGTGTCATGCTCAAATGAAGATATGCCTTTTTTTTGTGGTGGTTGTGAATTAGGTGGTGTATAAGGTACTTGGGCACGAGAGTTGTTAGTTTTGCCCAAATCTTAGATGTTTTATTTTTCAACTCTAACTATGATTAATGGAGATTCAAGGGGGTTTGTGTTTGTAGACGTTAGCTGGGTTCTGTGTATTGAATATAATATTTTGTTCAATTTATTTTGGCTTTGGTTTCTTTGCTTCGGATTCTTAGGTTCTTGCCTTCTTGGTGACTTTTCCTTTTTGAACAAAGGTTCTTGGTGATTTAAGTTTCTAAGATTTGCTTGCAGGAAGTGACATAGAGATTTAATTTGAGTGTGAGACTAATTTATTTATTTATTTATTATTACTAAATTCAAATAAATAAAAATAAAAATAAGTAATAAAAATAGAATAATTTTTTTGTTGGAATTGTAATTTATTTTAATTTAAATAATTTGAAATTTTAATACTTTTTTATAATGTAAATTTTAAAAAATAATACAAAGTGAATAATTTAAAAAAAAAAGAGATAGAAAATACGAGATTATATTAAGAATGGTATAATATTATATTGAGGGTAGAAATGTCTTTATTATATTATTTAACTGTGTTTTTAACAGAAGGATGAAATAGTCAACGGAATTCAAAATTAAAGGGATTTTTAGTTATTTTTCAGGGACTGAGTAATGATTATGGTCAAATCTCAGGGGGAAATAGTAATTATCCTTCATCTAATGTTTTCAGATTAGAATCACAGCAAGTCACATTTTAAAGTGATTGCAAATCAGCAGGTAGAATAATAGTGAATCAGAAGCCCAAATGCTTTTGACACAGACTAAAATATTTCCAAAAGTATATATGCGTAGTTAAGACTTGACAAGCATTTATTTACTTATCTTCTAATTCTGACTTGCACAAACACATTCGCCTACTTAGCTACTGATCCATCCGTCAATCTATCATCTATTCATTCATTCATGCATTTCATTTAGTAGGTCGAAACGAATAAACTTTTGTCAACGGTAATCTACCAAAAACACCCTCAAATTTGAATAACCAACAAAAAAAGCTTTCAACTTCACCAAGAGACGGGTAGTGCAATAAACACAAGTCTAGCATTAGACTGCCAAAGCTGCAAGTTTGTTTTCAAAGACAAGCAGTGAGAATAGGTATTCTCCACAGAAAGTTTATGCAAATGATTCAACATATAAATTTTTTAAGGCTCATCAAGTATTCCTGACCACAAAGATGTACAGAAATCAATGGACTGAATAATCTCAAAGAAAGAACGTAATACGATGGTTGATACCAACAATTACAAGTACATCCATTGAAAAAAAATATGACAAGTACAAACAAGCGGAATCATGTTATAAACCCTACAGCAAACCAATGCTAGCAGACCAATTCAATGAGCAACACCTACGAGATCAAGCTAGAAAACTTCATTTCAACCAATTCAAGATCCACCATATTGCTATCACCTACCAAAATAACAATCTTCCAACCTCAAAAGTTGTTTTGTTTCCCTAGATATTTAAATATTCAACTCTGAACGCATTGTACATATAGTATCACCTAACTCTAACACTGCTGACAAGGTAGTTTGCAACCTAAAGTAAGAAATAGTAACAAAATTTATAACAATAGCTATGAGAAATCATTTCTCAAATAAGTTAAACAACATGACATCTGAAGCCCACCTAAAGCAAAAGGCATGAAAGAAGAATGAAATTCGAAAATGCCATGAAATTGAGAAATACCAAAAGCAACAAGAACAACCATAAACAACGAAAAAAGAATGCAATTATAATAAACACCAGAGCATGGGAGTGATTTCTGTAAACAAACCTCGGAGAACCTGCATTAATATTCCTATGGAGAATGCGAGCACTACCAGAATCCCCACCATCAATCAACTCTCTCAGTCCCAAATTCCTCATTTTCTCCTCTTCTTTCTCCTCCTCCTCCTCCTCCTCCTCCTCCTCCTCTTCCTTATCAACTTTACTAACTCCACCAGGCATTGCTGCCTTACCTTGCAACCTCTCAAAATAATTCCCATAAATATACTCCGGCATATATCCATTCTCTTCATCAAAAAGCATAATATGCCCATGCCACTCCCACACGCGATAATCCGATCCTTTCTCCTCATGAAACCCAACACATATATGATGTTCACCAACGGTAACAGCCTGACCCGAGTTCGGCTTCAAAGAAGCAGTCTTCCCTGAGAGAATAACACGAACAATCTCCTTCTCAAGTTTGGATTCTTCCTTAGATAACTGAGTTCTATTATCAGAATCATCATCTTCAGAGCTATCAGGCAAGCCATTAGCAGCATCAATTAGTAGCTCCTCGAGAGACTGAGCGAGGAAAGGGTTGTGGGTAGCATTCAGAGGTCTGATTTGGAGATGACCCATTAGGGTTTGAAGCAAAAAATTATTGTCAAAATTGGAGTTATTGGTGAATGAACTCATCGTTATATCTCAACAACACATGTAATCAATACACAAAACTGCAAAATATATATATATATATATATATTTCCATGAACTCAATTCAAATGAATTCTATTTCTTTTTTTTTTTATGTAAACTGCAAACTTTCATAAAGGAAAAAGCTAATACAAACTACAAACGCAGGAACCTCAGTCCATAAGCATTTCCTATCATAACATTTTGCTGCCTTAGCAATATAATGAGCAGCTTCGTTTGCTTGTCTCCTAACAAATCTAACAGAAACCGAAGGAAGCTGTCGAAGCAACTCTCTAAAAGATATAACTATCATGCCGTACTCTGAAAGGTCAGTAGAAGGAGTGTGGACAGCAGTTACTAACACCTTAGAATCTGATTCCACGATAATACTGTTGAACCTTTGATCGCATATCCAGCTCAAGGCTTCTTTGAGACACAGACCTTCAGCAACATTAGAATCAAACTCACCACCAGTGAAACTTGAAAAACATAGTATAGGAGCACCATATGAATCTCTAAGAATCATACCAAAACCAGTGTTACCACTCACCATATCGATAGCAGCATCGATATTCAATTTGCAGAAGCCCGCCTCTAGTTTTTACCACCGAACTCTAGCAGTTCGCAATTCAGATTCACCATGATGATGAGTACCCTATTGATTAAACTCACAAAATAACTGGATGGACTAAATTGAAATAATTCAATTATTATTACACTAAGCAATAACTTTTACATAACATTACAACATAATGGACCCACACCTTTACTAATGTCTCACATGCACTCTCACATGTCCTTACATGACACACTCTTTGCTCTTTAACTCTCTCACGCACCACTCATACACAAACATTCACATTATAACAACTTTAATTC